>OVAQ01000779.1:0-25136 GCA_900406345.1 Erysimum cheiri
GATCCAAACCGGATAATTCGGGTTTAGGGTATAATTCGGACACAAACCCGAATCAGAAACCGAATAAATTAAGTTTCGGATTTTCTATAAAATTTGAAAACCGATCCGAATCCGAAAATATCCGATCCGAATCCGATCCGAAAATTATAAAACCCGAACGGATAATAAATTCTCATATCCGAAAAATCCGAAACCCNGCAACTCGTCCTGATGACGAATAAATACTTTTGGTTTAATCTGCTTTCTAATTTCGATTTGACCATTTCAAGTTTGTTTCGGTTTAATATTTTGGATTTAGTTTCTTCCGGAGAAACCTAAATTCTGATTTTGTTTGATTTGTCTAAAGTTCAGTTGAAAGCCGGTTTGCATAGTTGAAACGTTCAATCCGTATTTGTTACTGTCATTAAATTCGGTTTGTCCAGTTGCAATCGGTTCAATTTCAGTTTTATTCGGTTCGGTTTGTCCAATTGCAATCGGTTTAAGTGCTTAAGGATTAACCAATTGTCCTAGACTACCTCATAAGCGGTGAGACAGAAGAGAATCAGCAATAAAAGCAGTGTACTTCGAAAGCTTGCCATGTCCGAAAAACATGTCACCAAAGTAGAGTCCACATGGCACCCAATGGCAATGTCTGTCCTTCACATTTCAATTTTTAATAAGAACTTAAAGAAGGTTTTGGTGACAACAAAGATAAAAAATCTCCAATTTCTTAGGGGGTTATTGGGAGATTGATTTGTGTTGAGTTTGTGAATTCTCAAAAGTTATAGATTTTTAAAATTTTGTGGATTCTATAGGAATTCTACATTAACTTTTTATGGATTGATATAAACTCTCATAGACTTATATGGAAATGTATGATTAATGTTAAATTAAAAGTTTCCATAATCTATTCTTCCAATAAAACATGTTTTTTTGTTTGTTTAATATGATATGATGAATAATATATTAATTGTGATTATATTATTTTTGTCTTTATTATAATTAATAATTTTTGTTTTGACTTTTGTGTTTTTAACATAATTTTTTATATTAAGAAAAAGCATAAGATTTTTTTTTTTTCATGAAAACACCAATACAAATAATTATAATATTGTAATTGAATAATTATAATTTGGATTTTTGAAACTGGAGTGGATATTTGTTATTAATTTTTATTTTGTTCATTTAATTTTTTTTTTTACTACATAGATTTTGAAAATCTCATCTATATACATGATATTTTGAGAATTATATCTTATGAGTAAAAGTGATGAGAATTCACATCTCCCAATAACATTAGATTTTGTTAGAATTCTAGAATCAATCATAAGGGAATTTTTCCAATAACAAAGGATTTTAAATGGATTTTGAAAATTCTCAAACCAATAACAATGGATTTTCCTATGAATTCGATAATCTATGAACCAATAACAGTTGATTCTTAAAATTTTGAGAATCTACACAAATTTATCTCCCACTAACACCCATTACACATCATACGATTCATGCGTTTTCTTTTACACGCGTATATTTTACAAGGTATGCACGTACATATACAAATTTGCATTGACACAAGTGAACCAACATTTACTTAATTAACACGTGTAAACTGGTGTATTTAGATTTTAATTTAACATGTTTTATTTAATTTAAGTTGAAAAAATTTCACATTCCAACTATTTTTATTTTTCTATTAAATTGTAAATTTTTGTTGTTTATCTAATTTAGATACATTTTTAAATCATAAAACGGAATAAATATACATAATCATATTTTCGTTAATATATTTAATTAAATTAGAACGAAATTGTATGTTTAATACCATAAGATTTTTGTTTCGATTGAGAATTTGAAATATGAAAATCGAAATTGAGAATTTATAATGTTAAGAATACAATATCGTTTTGATTTAATGGAATCGGAAACATAATCATGTCTGTTTGTTTCGTTTTATGATTTAACCATATCATAAAAATGTCAAAACAACAAAAATTTATGATTTAATAAAAAAGGTAAAAAAATAACTGGTATATTTATTTCACCGGATGCAAAAACAATACGATTTAATGAAAAAAAAAAAAAAAATAGTTGATATATTTATTTCACCGGATACAAAATCAAAAAAATTTCAACAAAATTTCACAGTCGTAAGTTTTTATAACATTTTTACCATTTTTTGAGATTTTTATGTTTTGGTGTATAATCTATCTACTAAAGAAAAAGAAACTAGTGTATCTTTGTTATAGTGTGACATATCAACACAAACTTTTGATGTAATACAAATCAACTTTTGCTCTAATGCTAAGCTAACACTCAAATACGTAACAATACTAACGTTGCACTCAGCTTGAAGAACCAATGAAACTAAAACCGAACCCAACACCGAGTGCATTGAGCAATACAATCTCCTTTACAATCCACATTATATCCCAACACTTTCGGATTCCGAAGCAACAGATTTCGCAGTTGCTTACCCGAAATCCCCCATTGGTTTTCCAAAATCCCAATGTTAGGTTTCATCTCATCTTCAAGACTGCAACCGAGTACCTCCGGGAACTTCTTCATCACCTTTTGCAAATCTTCGTCCGATAAACCGAGACTTCTAAGGAACTCGAGTATTTGATTCAAAGTTTCCACCTTTGGAGTCTCTTTAACTCGTTCTTCTGTCCAGTACGGCGAGTGAATATGACCAAATGCTTTTCCTAGTATCTTGTCTTTCTCCTCTACACTGAAATCAAAACAAGATAGAGCTTCTTTGCATTCTTCCCATGTCTTTGGATCTTCTTTAGAAGTTTCCACTTGTGTTGTTGAACAATAGACTATACACTTGTTTCGTAAGACACGAGATGTCGTCCTTACTCCTCCAATTAGACCATGGTACGACGAGTTCAAGCTCAATGGTGAGACTTTATTGCATGCTACAAGATCAATCTACAAAACAAAAGCAATGTCCGTCCCATGGGGTTTCAGAAAAAGACATATAACCAATAATTTGGTCACAGATATGTTACGTACCGCAGAGTGACCGAAGCATTTCGCAAAACCCAATGTCGCCAAAGGTGAAGCTAAAGAGTTTCCTAGCATCTCCTGTTTCAGCAAGCAAACCAAAAAGCAACCATTGAGGAGAGTAACTATAATGCAGTCATCCAAAACAATGTTTGTATCAATTGGTAGACGAAGACTATCGCATTGCCAAGCTCTAGAAAAACGAAATCCATTACTAAATTCGAGTCGGAAAAGACTCTAAAGAAAAATGCCACATATTGAAGAGAAAAAGAGAGGGATTTTAGTTCTCTGTCACTATACTAGAGTTTTGTTAATCTGTAAAACTCATTCATAAATGGTGTAAACGTGTAGGAACTACGAATGTGTTTATATACACACAATAAAACAAAGCAACTATACGAAGTATTGATCCGATACTAAACAGCTCTCTAAACCTCTCTAACTAACTCATTTGCAACCATATGAAGTACTGATCCGATACTAAACAGCTCTCTAAACCTCTATAACTAACTCCTTTGCAACCGTACGAAGTAATTTGCAACCACAAGAAGTACTGATCCGATACTAAACAGCTCTCTAAACCTCTATAACTAACTCATTTGCAACCGTACGAAGTAATTTGCAACCACACGAAGTACTGATCCGATACTAAACAGCTCTCTAAACCTCTCTAACTAACTCATTTGCAACCATATGAAGTACTGATCCGATACTAAACAGCTCTCTAAACCTCTATAACTAACTCCTTTGCAACCGTACGAAGTAATTTGCAACCACAAGAAGTACTGATCCGATACTAAACAGCTCTCTAAACCTCTATAACTAACTCATTTGCAACCGTACGAAGTAATTTGCAACCACACGAAGTACTGATCCGATACTAAACAGCTCTCTAAACCTCTCTAACTAACTCATTTACATAAACATTAATACCCATCAAGAACAGTGAAGCTATTGGTAACTAAAGGATTGATAGACTATTAGTTCTGAATACAAATAGGCATTGAACAACAGCCAATACAATCTAAGTACAAATCATATCATTAAGGACAAAACTGTGTGAAATTTGTTAAGTAACTTGCAAAAACAGAAGCAAAAGCCTGGTTTTTGCAGCTGATCTGATCTAATTTGAGAAGTCAATATGTTCAACTTCGATTCAGAGCAGAGAGATTTGATAAACAGAATCACAATAAAACTATATATTCTTCTCAATTTCATAAAATCTAGACAAGAGCAAACTCTACTCTTCTCCACACAACACAGTGACTTGTTCTAAACCAATTCATTACCTCTTTGTAATAAAAATCCAAACTTTCGTGTAACCCTAATCGAATTCAAGAATCTAACTCAAGGGAAATTACAAATTGAGAACAGAGATGTGATTGAAACAACAATCAAGAACAACAATGACGCAATAGAGTAGAGAAAGGTGGTACCTTTAGTGCGAGGATACTCTTAACTCGGTCACCGGAGAACACGAATCACTGAGTCAGATTTGTAACCGAGTCAAAAGTTCAAACCGTGATTAGAAATAGGAACCAACCATTCATTGTTCGTTGAGAGATGAGGCGAAAAAAAAAACAATTGAAGTCGTTTTCAGAAATTGCGTCTTTACGTTGTTTTCCAACAGCCACACGCGTAGTGAATGTTTCGAAACTAAACCGGACCGGTTATTTAAACCGGTTTGATTTATCATTGAAAATCGGATTTAACAAAACCATTTGGGGGGGGGAATTTAGCCATTCATCTTCCAGAATCCAGTATTCCATTCATAAATCTGCAAACCATTTACTCTTATTTTGTCCTCATACATTAAATTTTGAACACTACGAGTCTACACTACACTACTTTTCGTATGAAATTATTTTTTCCTATAAAATAATTGCGATTTAGTCGATCGATTTTTTTGGTAGCAAAACCAAAATTTGTGATTAAACTTAAGTTGTTATGACATTTTTGGTGGTCAAATGTAGGCAAACAAAAATTTGGTGGTCTAAAGTAGACGAATATTTTCTAAACAATAAGCTCAAAACAGCGAAAATATTCCTAAATCTAGGAAACAAAGAAAGAGTTAAAAGACTATTAGATCTAAAAAGATAATTATACCAAGAGCTAAACATGAAAAATTGAATTAACAAATTCTCACAATCAATCCATAAAAGCGGTAGATGCCGGAGCTTAACAAAAAACTAAAACTCGAGAAATACCTACAAGGACGAAAACAAAGCCAAAGTTCAAAACCAGTCAATCACAACACCTACAAGGATGAAAGCAGGTGCAAAACTAGAACAAATCATAGAAACAAAACCATCACAAAATGAGTTTAAAACATTTTTCGGTAAAAATAAATTTCAAAAATATTATTAAAATGCATTCTATTATGGTTTACTATTTTCATTTTCTTAGTAATTTTTTTTGAAAAGTAATTAGTTTTTTATATAAGAAATAAACGTATAATCGTTATTTTCTTAATTCTATTTTGTAAGTACGTCAAACAAATTTCGTCATAATATATATATATATATTTTTTTTTTCACATCATATTTTTTATTCAAATGAGTTAATATTTTACTATATGGTTAGATATGTGTATATAATATTGATGGCATTACCATCTATGTCTTGGTGAGTTATTTCACTCGTAGAAGCTGCTAAATCAACCATTGTTTCTATGCCACATATAACCCCAAGCTTCCTTTTATCTGTTGAAGAACAAATATTTTGCCCATGTTGGAATTGTCTTGATACAACGAGGTAATCGTCCTTTTGAACATCTTCTGCTGTGGATTCAACAATCGGAAAAACATAGCGCTTATTTGTGCTCACAACTCCAACTCCTCTTGTTTTCCGATTCATCACCACATCACCTCTGA
This sequence comes from Erysimum cheiri, assembly GCA_900406345.1. Lineage (NCBI taxonomy): Eukaryota > Viridiplantae > Streptophyta > Magnoliopsida > Brassicales > Brassicaceae > Erysimum > Erysimum cheiri. Next base: position 5,859 of record OVAQ01000779.1, read on the forward strand.
ATATCTTCATTTCCTCTACATCATTTCTAATACATGAGTGTGTGGTGGCACCATTTTCCTCTCGATTACCTCGTTACAGATCATATACTATTAGCAGTAAAGGGAGCAGAGTCTTATTTAATAAAAACCGTTACAGATCATCATATACTATTAGCAGTAAAGGGAGCAGAGTCTTATTTAATAATCCCTGTGTAAATGTCTGCATTTACTCGATGAAACCCATACGAGTGAGTGTAGCAACGAAAAGCGCACCATAGATACTTGATTGACCCCATGACATAACGGTTTTATATACTTGATTGATCTATCGCTAATTGTATTTGATGATCATTGACTAAACTCACATATTGTTTTTCTAAATCGCCATAGATTCTAATATTTTGTTTGACTGTATTATATTTTTATATTAAAAAACTAATTCACAATAATATTTTTTTCACCAAGAGTGAAAATTTGGTTTGTTTGTTATGATTTTTTACAATCATTGCTTCGAATTTATAAAATAAACTGTAGGGAATTATCTATTTTTGCTCTAAAGCATTATTTCGTTAAGAAAACCTATGAAATGCAAAAGTATGTGAAATTTATGTATATTATTCTCTAAAAATTATAAATTTATGCAATTATACATAAAAAAAAACTATCAATAATATCATATGATGAAAATTATCAGGGTGCAAATGGATAACCCTCAAATGAATGAAATAAAAATAAATCAATGAAAAAATTAAAGTTGAATAATTTTTATCTTGTTTGTCTTTTCTTTTAATAGATGAAAATTTTCTTTATTTTTCTTTTCTTTGTTCATTTCAGTAAGGCGAAAAATAAAAAAATTATATTTTCAATCCAAATAATAAAATTTGGGATAAATCAAAATACAATCATTTACACCCTAAAATCCTTTTTAACCACCATATTATTATGAAACTAATACTGTACACAACTTGAAGCCAAAACCAAATATCAATATAATAATTTTGTTGATTTTAAAACTTTCCTGGTGTTTCTTTCTTATTTCTTTCACGAAAGCTGAAGTTGCACTTTTTAAATCACACTTTTTAAAATTGTCCAATTGACATAAAATTTGTCGTTATAAAAAAAAACATTACAAATTTGTCAAAAATATTTTAAAAACAAACATTGGAAAAATATGGTACCCACACCCACCCATCACAAGAAAGTGATGGGTCGGATCCAAAAGGACAGTCTCGTAACTGCAAATTCACGCCACGTCATCTTAGCTGATCCAAACACACGCCGTCGTTTACCTCCGGAAGCGTGTGACATTTCACGCGCCTTCACCACCAAATCAGATCGTTTAATTGGTTTTGTTTAATCGATCTTCTTCTTCAAGTATCTCTCAAAATCAAACCAAGTTTGCTTCATTCATACTTCAAATTTTCTCTTCACCATTTCTCCACTCTCTTCTTCGACTTCGACGGAGACGTTGCAATAGAGAGACGGCGAACGGATAAGAAGAAGAAGAAGGAAGAAGAGGAGGAGGAGGCGGCTTGTTGACAATGCGAGAATGGCTCAGTATAGACAATCAGGAACGGAGAGGTTTTTGGGAGGTCGAAGCGGTTACAATCCTTATGTCAACGGTGGAGCTTCGTCGGATCACGTAGCGATCGGGATCCGTAACGGCGGCGGTAATTTCGGAGTTATAAATCAGCACGGGAAAGCTAGTCGATGGCGGCGATCTACTCGTTTGGATAGGAATCGTCGTTTTGGTGTTGGCTCTTTGGTGTTTGTTCTTTGTGTTGTGCTCGTTGTTTGTGTCTCAGCTTACTATTATTTCTCCGGTTATACTAATTTTGGCAAAGACGATAAAGGTTAGTTCGATTTCATTGAAGTATGAACGATTTTTGCTTAGGTAGATCTTGTTCGGTTTTGATTGAGTATGAATGTTTAGCTTATAGGAATTGGATTCGAGAAATTGATGTTTTACTAATTTTGGCAGAGATGATAAAGGCTAGTTCGATTTCTCGAGCGTGAAAAGTATGAACGATTCAACTTAGCTAGATCCTGTTTCGGTTGATTGAGTATGAATGTTTAGCTTATAGGAATTGGATTTGAGAAATTGATGTTTGAATAGGATAAGGAAGAAGCTGATGCTTTGTATTACGTTTATGCAGGAATTGATACATCTGAAGGTGATTTTCTTACGAATGTATCAAGAACTGATCCTTTGAAAATACTTAAGTTTGGTCATGGTTCAGTGTTACATGGACGGGATTCGAGATATTGGGATAAGGATGATAGAAGACGGGATGAAGATTATAACGAGGATGATGTAGAGGATAAGCCTGTTGTTGAGGAGAGGTCAGTGTCTGAAGTGAAAAAGGATGTATCGCTGCGGAATCCTTTGAAGGGTTCGGATTGGAAGGGGGTTGGTTTTTATAATGAAGCTGGACGTGATGAGCTAAAGAAATATGAAGTGGAGTATCAGGCGTCTCTTGTAAAAGGTGGTCAGTCATTGAAAGAAAATGATGGGCATCATCAGCCGTTTGATACAGAGTCTAGTGTAGATGATTCAATTGATTCTCATGATACTCAAGGGGATGAATATGTTGATATGGGGCATGATGGGGATGAAAATGAAGAATCACACAAAGATAATCATAAGCACAATGAGGATGGTGCTGAAGAACCTCACAAAGAGAATGCATTCGTGTTTCTTCATTCCGTGACCAAGCATCCGAAAACTGAAAAGGTTGGTGGAGCTTCATCAAAAAGGTCACGTGGGAAGTCTTCTCTTGTTGGTGCGGGAGGTAAATCCGGGAAAACTTCACAATCTGATACAAAAAGAAGATCTCGAAGTCACAGATTTTCAGGTAATGACTTATAATTAGATGCGTTCAGAACATATTCTGGGTATTTGCTGCTCAGAATTCTCTTGTTGTTTAAATCTTATAGGTGTTTCTTGTGAGATGAAGCTGTTGAATTCCAGTCAACAAATACAAGAGCCTTTGAACACTCAAAATTTTGCTAGACCCTCTTTACAATACATACAGATGGAAGATAAGCCCGATGGAGAAGAACAATGGGAGCCTAAATTTGCAGGTCACCAGAGTTTACAGGAACGAGAAGATTCTTTCTTGGTTCAGGACAAGAAAATCCATTGTGGCTTTGTCAAAGCCCCTGAAGGGTTGCCAAGCACTGGGTTTGACCTGACAGAAGAAGATGCAAACTATATCAGTAGATGTCACATTGCTGTGATATCCTGTATCTTTGGCAATTCTGATCGCTTGAGGCATCCTGCTAATAAAATGGTATGATACAGTCAGCCCTTGATGTATTTCCATGTTGACATTTTTTTCTTATTTCCATATCTAGGAATTGAATATTCTAACCACTATTTACTAGAAATAGTGGAAATAGCCCATCCTACATACATGGAGACTTTAGACATTTGGTGGCACCTAGATACTCACTAGCTGAGATTTACAAGCTGAGGTTGATCAATCTGTTCAACATGAACTGAATGAGCAGTAAACTAGTTTTTGGCAACTAGATAAAGATGAGTAGTTAACAATTTTATTTGAGTGCAAAATATCAGAAAATGTATTGTTTGCATAAAAAATATCTCGTGATGTATTTATTAGCGCCATAGCCACACATGCAAATGCTGGGTTATGAATAGTTGAATGCCGGGCCTTTGAAAAGTTGTTTGATGAGTGTTTCTTTAATCATGAATACAACCATCTCTTAAGCTCTATGCCCATCAGGACATTAACATTGGTTCCCGGCACTTTTAGGAATCCTCGATAGATGCTTATCCCTTTTGTATGTGCTTTTATTTGTTTACATGCTGCTTTCATCAAATTTTACTAACCTGGGATTTCTCTCTTCATTTAGGTAAGTAGTTTGTCAAGAAAAGATGTTTGCTTCGTTGTGTTCGTGGACGAGATTACCATGCAAACACTTTCTGCAGAAGGCCAAGTACCCGACGAAGCTGGATTCATTGGTTTGTGGAAGTTGGTCGTCGTGAGGAATCTTCCTTACACAGATATGCGGAGGGTAGGCAAAATACCAAAACTGTTACCACACAGACTTTTCCCTTCGGCAAGGTGAGACTCATGTCGTAGGGATAGGTATCAATAGGTCTAACTAGTACAATTGTCTCCTGAAGTTAAAGTTAGCGAACGTTAGAGCGACTAGACAAGCACTTCTCTGTTGAGTATGAATGAGAATCTAGGGGAGAGGATATTAGTTGTCTAGCATATGTATAGTTCCCGTACTAAGCTAAAAATGCAAGAGTCAAATTTTAAATATGTTAAAGTTTAGATGTTGGAAGTTGTTTTGGTGCTCTGCAATTGAAAACAGAAACTCATCTGATGTATATTCTTTAGGTACTCAATCTGGTTAGACAGCAAGTTACGTCTCCAGTTGGATCCCCTAGTCATTTTGGAATACTTTCTGTGGCGTGAAGGGCACGAGTATGCTATCTCCAATCATTATGACCGTCATTGCCTATGGGAAGAGGTTGCACAAAACAAGAAGCTGAACAAGTACAATCACACTGTCATTGATCAGCAGTTTGAGTTTTACCAGACTGACGGGTTGACGAGATTCAATGCTTCAGATCCCAACAAGCTTCTTCCCAGCAGTAAGTTCATTCTGTAGTTAGTGGCCATAGCTGCTTGGTTTGCTCATAACATGGCTGATGAACGATTACAAAGAAACTGGTCATTAGTTACAAACAAAATGACGTCTGAGTTGAGTAGTAACAAAATCGGATTAAGCATGATAAAGGAGTAGAATTTTTTTGCTAGCATCTGAAACTATGCGAACGAGCTGTATTTGCATGGGGAATTTCGCCAATAGTGTTCATTTGCGTTTGAATCTCACATGTGAATTGGTCACAAGTATTTGATTACAACTGTTACTCCAGTTTTCAAATTTTGTTTTCATTGTAGGTTAAATGCTTATTGCCACTGAGTCATGCTATGGTCAATCGATAGATGTATTCAATACATTCATCTGTTTTTCTTATCACTTTGTGACTCTAATCCTCCTTGCGTATGTTGTTTGCAGATGTACCAGAAGGGTCTTTCATAGTACGGGAACATACTCCCATGTCAAACTTATTCTCGTGTTTGTGGTTCAACGAAGTTGAGCGCTTTACTCCCCGAGATCAGCTGAGCTTTGCATACACCTACCAGAAGTTAATAAGGATGAACCCTGACACTCCATTTAATCTTCACATGTTCAAGGTAAACGTTCATGTTTCATTAACCCTCCATGAAACTGTTACAATTCCACATTGACCTGCCTGATGCATATAGATAAATATCAGTGGATTTGCCTTGTTTCCATCTTTAAACTGGGTTTAAGCGTGGATAGAGAGCTTCCACCTATGGATTTGTGGGAAGTAGAGTTGGTGTAGCATGTTTCTGTAAGATTTAGCCGAAATTATGAATCTAGTATCATGGGTTTGTAGGAAGTGATGGGTTGAATGATCTGTTGTTACTAGAATCAAACCCTAGGAAGGAAAGTGTACAATGCAGGTCTGGCTGTATTGTTGAGTTAACAGGATTCATATCGTAATCTTGAGCTAAACGCATATATATCAAGAACAAGATTTCTATAAAAAAATTCCCCTCCGTTAAATTTTCAGGATTGCGAGAGGAGAAAAATCACCAAATTGTTTCGTCACAGATCAGAGGAGAAGCGAAACCTAATACAAGCAGCAACACAATAACACAAACCATTTTTCTGAATGCTGTATATTATCGCGGCTGTACTGACTGTGAGTAAAGAGTAAAAACACCACAGTTATTTTTCTCTGAGACTAACATTGTTGTGAGAAGATCGACACACACGTTTCAGGTGAGAACCCGGTTTAGAGGTATACGAATGTGAGGTGATTTTAAGAGAGAAGAGGGGTGTTTCAGTTGAAAAAAAGAAAGAAAAGCCGAGTCAATTCATTAGCAGTTTGTCTCAATGTTTTATTCAATTCATTGCTTCCGTAGGCTTGTTTGTAGTCTGTATCAGTATTTGATTGCAACGAGAACTCGTGAAGTTCTGATTTGATTATTGCGAAAATGGATGACGATGCTCGCGACAAGGGTTCATGTTCACTGTTTGTTTGTCAGATATCTATTCTTTCACTCAAAATAACGGCGAGGATTTATGAATCTTAATTTACAAAAATCGAAAGATCTTGGTAGTACTAGTAGCTTTAAGATAACATAAGTGAAGAAAAGATAATCTCCACAATGTGACCAAGTCTCAAACCTGAAAAGGGTTGTACTCAAAAGCAGCAATATTGTCGAAGAACATCATTTGTCCAGGTGACAATGGTGGAAACTCATACGCTCATAATTGATCATCACCATCCACCAACAACTTATTATTCTCATCACCTTCTTGGTCGTCGATATCATCTTTGATGGTTTCTTGTTTATCGACTGGTACATGTTGCAGGGAAACCGAGTCAGCAATAGCTTGGTCGAATTTCTCGAACTGGATCATCTTGGAACCGTATGTGTCAACATTATAAGGTTGCAAATAAGCTGAAACTTCACAGATGTGCTGTCCCACATAAGTGGTTCTGTACACTGAAGGATTGTCTTGGATCTTCTGGACCCGCTTTGTAGCATTGCAGTTTTGGCTTTTCGCATATGTGCATCGATAGTAACACCTGTTAGCAAACATAACTTTTATTAACTACCAAAACGTTCTAAGTTATTTAACTGATCAGAGCATTTACTCTGTCTATGTTTGCTCTTTTTTCTTTCGTTATCGCTAACCTTTGGTATGGAGAAGTTTTGATAGTCTTTTGTCCGTACTTCCTCCAAGAAAAACGGTCGTTGTGGAGCGGAGTTGGTGAATCGTCTCGGTAATGCTCTAAACCTTCTACTCTAGAGCTCTTTCTGCAACATTAACATTCAAATGTGAGTCAATAATCAAATGGTGACCTTAATTATCAACAAGTTTCGAAATTTGTGAGGCATATACTTCTTTAGGAATTTCGGAGCCGTGTTTTGAGAAGAAGACTCATGGTGCAGCGAAGTGTCAGAGGAATCGATGCTCATGAAATAAGACAGACCAATGGAGAAGGAATCAAGAACAGTACTAACGAGAGCCTCTGTTTGAACAAAGCATGTCTCATTGTTTTCAAGTTGCATCTTCAACAGGTTACCGCATTCTTGGCCGCGAAGCAGCGCCTCCACCGCCTTGTCAACGCCGGGATCCATAGTTGTGAATAGCTTGAAAGAGTGTTTTTGTTTCTTTTGGGCGTTTGTTTGTTGTGTGAGTTATAAATTTCAAGGGGACAGGAAGAGAGTATATATAACAGTCAGCGAATGGTTGGGTCATGTGTGAATCATTTCCACGTCACTGCTTATTTGGCATTTTGAATGTTTATTTTAAATGCACAATGATGATACATTGCCACATGTAGCTGCTTATTTGGCATTTTGGGTGTTTATTTTAGTAACTTTGGTATGTAAAAGAATAAAAAATATGACGGTGAATTGAGTGAGTCATTGCCATGTTGGCACTGGACACAAACATTTTGGTGATCTCGAGAAGAATATTCTGTTCGGTGGGTTTCGACGAAAACGTAATCTATGTCGTCATTGAGTTGTGAATACCGACTAGGCGACTAATTAAACAAATGACTACTTTTACCTACGACCCTATTTCTTTTTGTTTATTGTCTATATAATGCTGACAGGTCATGTTTATGCTTAATACGAGATATTAGATAATAAGAAATACGAATAGAGGCCTCCATGCTAATTAGCTCTTTGTATATTTTGAAAAAGAATTGAGTATCAAATTATAATTTTCAATTAGCCACAGACTCGCAGATACCTTTACATGGCAGTTAATGAGCCAACGAGTGTTTTTCTTTTATAATACCGTAACAATTTGTGGTGTTGACGAAATTTGCCGAAATCTAGAGAAAACTTATATTTTTAATGATTTAAATTTTAATGAACTTTTATATAAATTTGATGATTTGGGTGAATTTAAGGTAATTTTTATAATTTATTGTAAAATCTTCCGAACTCCACTTAAAACTACGAGAATTAAATTTTTGGATTTTTAACGTAACTAAAATATTTTTCTAAAATCCTTTAAAATTATTAAAATATCAGTCCTCAAAATATTTTCATTCATGATTGAATGACATAAGATTTATTATTTTAACACAAATTTCAGTCCTCAAATATTTTAACACAATGTAATAACTCATGTTATTTGTTTTTCTGGAATGCTTGTTTCATATTCGTTGTAGACGACCTTTTTGTGTGCTTTAAAAAACAAATCTAGAAAACTAAAGAAAATATAGATTCATTTGTCATTTTTTTCTCTCTAATTGGATCTTTGTTAACCATCATAATTAAACTCACTTTGTTTGTATTTATTACTGTTTATTATTGGTTTTCACTTTTGAAAAGAAAAAAAATAGATTACTTGTTGTCACATCTCTGCTGTCATAGTGTCATCTCGCAAGTTTGGAGTTCAATTCTACCTATTTGCTGGGGTATTGGATAAGTCCGTTGTAATGGAGTAGAATAATTAAACTATCATTAAATTTATATCAAAATTTTCATTTTTATTACATGGCTTATTGAATTGTAGTTTCCACGTCAGTAATAAATTCTACTAAAGGGAGAAAATTCTATAAAATAAGATTGTATAAAAGGAACGATACTTAGGTTCACCCCTGGGGTGAACCTTTAAAATTCACCAAACATATCATAACCAATAGTTTTGCCATGTCAGATTACTAATACAAGAGAATTAAAAAAAAAATCTAAACCCTAACCACTAATTTGTCAACCCAAACCGATATCTAATTTCGTTTTAAACCCTAACCACTCATTTGTCAACCCAAACCGATATCTAATTTCGTTTTAATTGTAAAATCTAAACTCTAACCACTCCTTTGTCAACCCAACCCATCGAAGTTAAAATCGATGGAAAATGATTTTGGCTAACGAAGAAGATGAAGTAGAAGAACTGTCGACGGCGTTAAGGTATTACGTCGATCTTCCCCTTTTTTTTAATTTTGTTTCCTCTTTTTTTAATTTTTTTTTAATTCTCTTGTATTAGTAATCTGACATGGCAAAACTATTGGTTATGATATGTTTGGTGAATTTAAAAGTTCACCCCAAGGGTAAACCTAAGTATCTGTCGTATAAAAGGTACTTAGAGAAAAAGTACACTTTTGTTTATAAATTCTTCTGAAAAATGAAATGTTACAAAGGGTCTAATACAAAAATAATTGTCAATTCAGTCTTATTCATACCAGCAGAAAAGAAAAATCTAATCCAGTTTGTTTTATTATTAGAATTGATGATACTCTATAGTCTATAGAGAAGACACAGAAAGATTAAACTGAGCATTTATACTTGCAAAGGCATGCAGCCGAACTGATACACGAGCCTTTTCCTTCGTGTATCAAAATACACTCAGCAGCACATCTATCTTTATCACATGACCATGGACCTGATCCTGTAACTGGTCCTGGAAGATAGTCATGACACATTGTTCCTTGCGTCTCCTTCGTCACCATTCCTAATATTATAAATATGTAAAGCATAATCTCGAATAGTTCGTTATAATAATAGAGGACGAATAAAAGAAAACTATCAAATAAAAGAGAAAACATGTAATATGGATTCATATTTTAAAATACTAGTTGTAAAAAATATGTTAAAGTACGTGTGAATTAAACCTAGAACAAGAAAGACCATGAAAATAGCAATAACAGTGGCTTTAGACATCTTTGATGATAAAATTGAAATGAAAACTTCAGAATAAAAAGTAATAAATGTAATGGTAATGTACACGTGAATCTTGTATATATAGAAAAAAATTAGTTGCATGCACAAATTATAAAAAGTAGATTATGGAAATGGTTAAATAAATTGGAAAGATCTTTGAAAATTGACTAAAAAGTGAAAATTGACTAAAAATGATCAAAACATATAAGAACATCATAAAAGCAGTCAAAAAATAATTAAAAACAACGACCTTTTTGTGTGTAAAAATCTAGAAAACTGAAGAAAATATAGATTCATTTGTCTTTTTTTTCTTTTCTCTAATTGGATCTTTGTTAACTATCAAATATAATTAATAATTAAACTCACTTTATTTGTATATATTACTGTTTAGTATTGGTTTTCACTTTTGAAAAAAAAAATTGAATAATTGTTGTCACATCTCTGCTGTCATCTCGCAAGTTTGGAGTTCGATTATACTTCTACATATTTGATGCGGGGTGATTAGGTTATTGGATCAGTCCGTTGTAGTCCAGTTAAAAAAAAAAGAATAAAAGAGATAGAATAATTAAACTATTAAAAATTTGATATCAAATTTTTCATTTGATTTACATGGACATGGGTTATTGAATTGTAGTTTCCACGCTAGTAATAAATTCTACTAAAGGGAGAAAATTTTATAAAATAAGATTGTATAAAAGGTAGGGTAAGAGAAAAATTACACTTTTGTTTATAATTTCTTCGTAAAAATGAAAGGTTAAAAAGGGTCTAAAACAATAATTTTTGGTCAATTTAGTCTCATTCATAACCACACAAGAAACATCTAATTCCAGTTTGTTTTATTATTAGAATTGATGATAGTTTATAGAGAAGAAACAGAAAAATTAAACTGGGCAGGGAGCATAAGCAACATAAGCCAAGGATTAGAGCCTAAAATTTTTTACAGATCATAAAAGTTAAAACAAAACAATTTAGTACCGATTTTATTTTAGTTTTTATTTATAATATTAATAAATGATGAGATTGAATTTAAAATTATTTATTTTTGTTTGGTTTCAATGATTAATATTTTTATTATTATTGAACTTCTTTTGTTTCTTTCGGTTTACAAGTTTATAACATTAAAAAAAAAAAATTTTGAATAGGGTCTTCGGTGGACCGGCTTTGAGGCGGTGGACCGGCTTTGGGGCAAGGATAAGTGCATTTGCATGCAGGTAGGTGTGCACCCGAAATGATACACGAGCCTTTTCCTTTGTGCATCAAAATACAATCATGAACACATCTTTTTTTATCACAATGCCATGGACCTGATCCTGTAATTGGTCCTGGAAGATAGTCACCACACATTCTTCCTTGCGTCTCCTTTGTCACCATTCCTATTAAAACACGTAAATCATAATCTTGAATTTTTCGTTATGATAATAGGCGACGAATAAAAGAAAGCTATCAAATAAAAGAGAAGACATTTTTACCAAAAAAAAAATAAAAAAATAGAAGACATGTAATATGGATTCATATTTAAAAGTACTAAATCGTATAATTTGTTTAAGTGTGAGTCAAACCTAAAACAAGGAAGACCATGAAGATAGCAATAACAGTTGCTTTAGACATCTTTGATGATAAAATCGATATGAAAACTTCCGAATAAAAAACGATGAATGAAATGGTAATGAACACGTAAATACTATATTTTTTTTTTTTTTGGTCAACATACTGTATATATATAAGAAAATAAATGCATAAGTAGATTATGGAAATGGTTAAAGATCATAATATAACATTGAGTAAAAGTAAAATTGACTAATAAATATAACAACAACATAAAAGCAGTCAACAAATAATTAAATACATGATTTAAAATAAAATAGAAAGTACGTAATAATCCATGCTATGCACATCCGAATTTTATGTTACTTAATTTTAATAAATGTTTATATATTAACAAAAACATATACAATTTGATTAATATATATTAAATTTTTAAATACATTTGAAGACTCTAAAATTGTCGTCTTATGTTTTGCTATATAAATTTATAGTTTTGTAAATTTAGATTGTTGAAAAATTAAACATATTTTTCTTGTGATCTTACGTTTAATTAATAAATGATTGATAAATTTATTTTACATTGATTATATTTGTTTTATATGAAAAAATTAATTATGATTTCAATATAACGATTTTAATATTCGAAAAGTAACATTTGTAGTTTTAAATGTACTGAAATCCAGTTTATATATTTTTGTTGACATTTAATGGTAAGAAGATTTAATATATGAAGTTTTGAAGTAATTACTTTTGGTATGTTTAGAAGTGTTCAATTATGTGTATGTACGGATATACGGCAAAACATAGATTATATGGCAAAACAATCTTATGAACGTAATGAACTCTCTTGTCTTCGTAGTGGTACAGCTTCAAGATCCTCTTCTACTAGCTTGGTTTGACGAGCAGGCCGTGGCGACTTTGCTGATTCTTGGCGTCTTAGACTGAGAATGATGCCTTCTTGCACAAACCCTTTACTGTCATCCAAATGTTTCGGAATTCGCAGAAGCAGATGATTATCTTCCGGTAATAAATCTGCATTTCGATCGCGGTTAATTGTCGATTTAAGCTTAAAATGTTCTGCAAACTAAGCAAGAAACAAAAAAGAATGCTTACTTCCTTTAGACTCGCCATCAACCATGTCCGTTGTTGTGTGAAGAAGAAAAGTTCCAGATAGTATTGTGATGAACCCACACAACTCTGTTATGATCTGTGTTCCGTTCTGCCGGTTCCAATCCTGTTTCGACATTGCAATCACCAGACAAACAAACAGATTTTCAGTGTTTCTTTATTTCATTATAAACGCAAAACTCTGATTGCGTTTGGCATTTTCATTTTAGTCACTTTTCAAAAATATTTACACATGTAAACGCTATTTGTTATTTGAAACTATCGCAGCAACTTCGAATATAAGGAGAATAGATGAGAAAGAAACAAGATTTACCTTGAACATGATGACACTGGCCAAGATCGTCAACGATGTGAACATAACATAGTATATGGGCGAGACCACTGCCGTGTTAAACGTATCAAGCGCCTGCCGACGATAGAAAGCGAGAACCCGAAATGAATTTTCCGAAACTAGCATTTACCATTACCAGAGACAAAATGTGTAGAATTGCCTACCTTGTTTAGATAGTTCATTTGTGTTACCACGCACATAAGAACTATCAGCGTGAAGACCCATGTTTGCGGGTAGCCTAATTGATTCGTTCCAGAAAAAGTGAGTTTCAATGCTATCCCAAGCGCTTTCACACTCATAACCTGTTTGAAAACGGTCACGAATATTGTCACTCCAACACGGTAAATGTATCAAACATGTAAGATTATAGAGTTATCACATACCGATAGTGATCCTATGAGTGAGCAAACACCGATATAGACCATGACATGGGACTCTCCGTAAAGTGGTATAAATTGAACTATAAGTAAAATGGCTGCTCCTACCACACTCGCAGCGTAGAAAAGGAAAACTGGTAAAGAACACACAATGTGTCACGAAAACTATCATATAAATCTCAATAAGCGAGATTGGGCTTTGAAAGAGAGAGATAGAGGTTTATACCAGGTTCTGTTGCAAGATTCCATACTTCTAAAACGGAATCAATATCTTGTTCTTGTGGAGCATGTAATACGATTGTTACTGAACCAACGATACATAAAGCACAACCAAGGATCCCGAAAGTGTGTAACTTTTCTTGTAAGATGATATGCGCAAGAGAAGCACTGCAAGAACAACAACAACAACAACAAAAAAAAAGCTTTGTGATTCAATACACAACTTTAAAATAATTAGGTTATGAAGTTATCAAGTATCAAAATCCTATCTATAACAGAAGAATAGCTAGCCTAGAAATATCTTTGTATGCGAAACTTACGAGTTTGTTCACACCTGATAATAATGCTAAGCGCACCAAGAGGAGTAACTAGAATGGCAGGTGCAAACGCATACGCAGCAAAGTTTGCAATTTCCCCAACAATCACTACAAAAACAAGCAAACATTGTGTCTACCATAAATGCCACAACAATCTTCCAAGAACAATAATGCCAACACCACATTGCACCAGCTAAACCAATACTCGGATAAGAAAAAGTCTTAAACGAACCCTGTAAGAATCAAGGAAACTCACTTGTTATCATGCCTATCCACCAGAGAGGCTCAAGCAAGTATGAATAACCTCCAGACCCTACACAAATGTCACCACCAAATTTAACCAATAGAAAGAAAACAAAACCGAAATCATATAATAATTACGAGACTTGAATCATTGCAAAGAAGAATTTGCCATGTCCTCTGCTTCATTTTGCCATGAACACTGTATGCATATATAACCTTCAGGAAACCATTGATTATAAAACTCCTAGGAAAACAAAAGACACAAAAAAATCCACCAGAATCTTTGCAAAGGATGCTGCATTTGAATCTGAAAGTTCTAGACATGAATTTGAAAGTTCCAAACACCTACCAGATTAAATTAATAGCCAAAAAAAGCTTCAATTTTTGCCACATAAATCTCAATAAGTCTCTCTGTCAACACACATTTCAACTGAAGCTGGCACAGATTGAATGACTGATCAACAAACATTCTTAAACCCAAATTACTAAAAGTTCCAGACATCTTCCACATTAAGTCAACAGCAAGAAAAAAGCTTCAATTTTTGCCACAGAAATCTCAATAAGTCTCCACTTCAACACACATTTCAACTGAAACTGATACAGATTGAGTAATAGACATTCTTAAACCCAAAATTACTAAAAGATGATACATCAACTAAAAACAGAGTTAGTAGTGAGAATAAACCTGCCCTGAGACCAGAAGCACCAGCTTTCTTGAGTCCTTTCTTCTTCACAATGAAGCTAGCACCAATGAATAAGCTTGAAGATAAAGCCAACACTAAACCCTTTACATTATCTGAAGACATTCCTTTATAAACGTCTCTCCAACTTCCACCTGAATCCACCATTGCTTCTACAACACAAAACCCCTAAATTTAACCAAAGCCTCAAGCTTTTTTAGCTACTGGGTATTCTCAATTCTTCGATTAACAGTGAAAAGTCTAAAACTTTCAGATCTTGGACCAAGTCGGTGGCTTTGGATAAGTAGATGATTTAAGGGTTCAAGAGCAAATGTTGTAGATCACAAAACTGGAAGAGAGAGAAGGGAGAAGAAAGTGAAGTAATGAAGCATCTAAGAAGACGCACAACAACGCAAAGATCCAATAGATGCGTATGCGTGTGATTGCAACTGCATAGTGAACTGGTGAGAAAGGTACATACTTTTGGAAGTTTCCACTTTTAATTTCTCTTCAATATTATAACTAACATTAGCACCCATTACCATGTTAATTTCTATATGGGGTAATGTTTTTTTGGATGTTGTGTGTAATGTATGTTAATTGTGATTGGAGTGATTTGATAAATTAGTGTATGTTAATTGTGATTAGAGTGATTTGATTAATTAGTGTATGTTAATTGTTAATCTAATATAGATATTTTTGTTGGTGTTTTAGGTCTCGATTAAATATTTTAGACGTATAAGAGGATAAAAGGTTAGGAGATGTTAAGTGGTTTTTAGATTATAAATTTTAATTTTTAGATTTTAATTTTTTTTTTTGTAAAATAAAAATGAAAAGTAAATAGGAATTCTTTATTAAAAATGTATTGTAAGAAGAAAATCTCGAAAACACTCCTTTCGGATTTTGTTAAGAAATTAGTAAAAAATTTTTGGAATCTAGTTTTCTTATATTTTTGGGAATCCACTTTTCTTAAAATCTTGAATAGTTATTAAATAGTTTTTTTGGAAAATCTAAAACTAAAAACTGTTAAAAAAATTTTGTAAACTGGAAAATAAATAATTAATTTTTTCTTATGTAAAGTTCATGAATTTATGTGAGATTTTTAGGAAAATTGCTTTCAAAGATTTAAGAAAAGAAATTCGTTAACAATTTTTATTTTTATTCATAATATATCCGATTGGTTTCCAAATTTAACAATAGCTTATATCCGATTGGTTTCCAAATTTTTATTTTTACGTTAAGGTCTTATTATATGAAGGAATATAAGTGGTGCATAAATATATGCCCACAATAGCTTATACGTAAAAAAAAAAAGAGAAAAGAAAAAAAGCTTATACGCATGCAGTTCCTCCTTTGTCAATTTTAAGTGTGTAAGTCTCAAAAGTGTAAAACATATGATATGAACTTTATTTATTAATAAGTCTCTTACTAATGTAACTTGGAAACCCAAAAAAAAAAAAAAACACAATTATGTTCCTCAACAATATATTTATATTGAACTATTTTTAATATAAACTCTAATATATATATATATATATATATATATGTATGTATTGATTTTTTTAGGTGGCGTGGGATATTTCCTATGAATTCAGTTTTCACATGCCAAAAACAATAATTTAGCATGATATTAAGTGTGTTATATAGAAAACCAATTGAATAGCCTCCCCAAACTGTTTCAATTAAAATTTAATTATCACAATTACACTCATTTCAATTTTGTATGTAATGGGTAATTTTCTTTCTTATTGAGTTACATATATATAATCAAAAACAATTGTTAGAGTATACTACTATGTTCAGTTCTTCGGCTCACAGAATTAGAAACGGAAGTCACGCGAGTTTTAATGATATAACAAAGCATCGTGGGCTATGGCCGGCAATGCTCTAACAAGCTAATCCATCGGCATCATTGTAGTGCACATGGAACGTGGACGCCAATTCATATCCTTCTGATATTTATCCATTTGTTTTCACTCTTCTCCACCAAGACCAATATTCTTAGAGCGCGCGATTTCATCTTGAATCTTCTCCACATGTAATTCTTTAGATACGAAAATCCAATTCACACCTTATGTCACTGAACCATGTTGATCAAAGAGTGGTCTCTCCAACACCATCCACACCGTACATACTCATAGTACCAACTCCATCTTCCGCGAGATTTTTCCATGCCTTATGGAACATATTTTTCTTGACCAACAATTGTCGATTCAAGAGACATTTCTTGACCGTAGATGTTTGAGTTTCTCGACCTTCCTCAACGTCAAGAAAACACTTGTTTTTTATAGCCATAACTTGATATTAAACTCATAGAGCAAAGCTCAATAAAGGCAGAACCTTTGAAGTTGAACGTGTCTAGCTAGCACTAAGAAGATCATAGACTATGTTTTCGATAGTCTCAACTCTATTAAGCCATACCTCAAATTCAGCAAGCCTTTGTAGACCTCTCCTCTCTTGTGGCCCTTCTTGATAAATCATCCCAGTTAGCCTTCAGCTCTTCCACGGTTTTAGTCAGAGATTCTTGTCAAGATTTTGATGAGTAACCTTTCGTCTAGCCATTGAGAGACTTTATTCATTGATTTGATCCAAAGAACTCTACTAAGGAAGCTTTATTTCAATAGCTAAATTAACTGTAATTTAGGATTTAACATTTGACAAACCCAACCGAATATATAAATTTTGAAATACTTTGAATTAAGTTACATTTTGAATTAAGTTATATGCTCTATACTTTCATTAAAATAAATAGAAATATAGGTTTCTTGGATTTGGTTGTTGAAAAAAAAACAAACGTTTGGATGAGGTTTAAGGAGAAGAAACCACACAAACATGTAAAAGTGTCAACAACTGCTACGAAAACGTTATCCACACAATCGTGTCTATGTTAAATCCAAAACCATTAATTACTACGTCAATTTTCATGTAACAATTCAGTTCATGCATACCAAATTAAGAACATATATATTTGTCTTATCCAAAAGAGTACATTAAATTGTCATTACTGCATTTTTACATGTGTCAAGAAAGAGAAGTTAATATGTTTCGTTTTTTAGTACACAAACTTCTCCTCGATCTTTCCACTTTATTGTTTTCTATTTGTAATTAAGACAGAAAAT
Source organism: Erysimum cheiri (assembly GCA_900406345.1). Lineage (NCBI taxonomy): Eukaryota > Viridiplantae > Streptophyta > Magnoliopsida > Brassicales > Brassicaceae > Erysimum > Erysimum cheiri. Next base: position 23,564 of record OVAQ01000779.1, read on the forward strand.
AAAGATAAAAGCAAACTAATGTCCTCCCACGGCGGAGACTTTGAGAACATCAACATCCGGCGGTGGAGAAGGAAGCACAGTGAGTGCTAAAACTCCACTCACGGCCGCAGCCACCGCCGCCAAAGCAAACCCCGGAGTGTTTCCTCCTCCAAACATCTCATCAAACGGTCCTGCTCCCACCGACACCACCATCTGCATTACATGCATTCAATGATCCATACGCTTTTTTAATTCCAAAACCTATAATTATATTAATTGATATAAGAACCTGTGGTACAACTATTGCAAGATTTAAAACTCCCAACGACAATCCTGCATGCAACAAAATATAAAAGTCAATCACTCTCTAATAATATACTCATTTAAAAATTACACCAATTTGCATTCAAACATACATACATATATATCTATATATAGATATATGTAACATAATTTATGACGTTAAAGAAAACAAAAGTATAGTTCTTTATCAAAGAAAAAAAAATTTAAAAATAGTTGTCAAAAAAAAAATAGTTGACCAAAAGAATTAAATAAAAAATATGTGCATGCATATGTAGACTATATTATATAGTTATATACAAACTTTTTTATTATTAAATGAAATATACAAAACTTACCTTGGCCAGCACCAGAAGAAGAAGAAAATATTGATGCCAAAGCGAAAGGAACACTGAAAGTTATCTGTAAAAAAAAACAAAACATAAATAATTGGTTTCTGCAATTTAATTTCAATTTTCTCAAAAATATTTGATAAATTTACGACCATTTTTTTAAGTAATTAATTAATAAAGTCATAAAGTGAACGTACAGCTTGAGGTACACCGAGAAGAGCAAATAGCGACAAAGCTCCGATTTTAACACCGAGCGGCGGAGAAACCACCACCGTATCCAACACGGCGGAGCCACGGCGGCTAGATTCAGCCACCTTAGTAATCAAAATAGTCATTCCCAAACAAAAAGCTAAAATAAAATTCACAATTCCCCATAACCTCTTCACACCACCAACTCCACGCGCCAACCACTCTAATCCAAGCGAAGTGAATCCAAGAACCACCGAGTTCAACATCAATCCCAACGCGCCGGCGTGTATACCCGTGTTATACACGCGCCGAGCATTATCGTTAACATTACCACCAGAGTCACCACCGTACACTTCTCTTCCCATCCAATCAGTATCAAATAAAAGAAAAGGAAACCAACCAATCCAATTAAGACACGTCACTAATAAAAGCATTACCATTGGTCTTTCCATATTCTTTACCGCACTGAATAATTCCCCAAATAACGGAACTCTAACTGCTCTACACGACGCCGTCACTTCCTCCGTTATCTGGTTAGTCTGATCATTTTCTCCGCCGTTTACTTCCGTCTTCGTCTCCGGCGACCACTGTTTCTCATCGACGTACCAGAGAGCGAACGACGTTAAAGTTAACAGAAGAAGAATCGAGAAGAAGAAACAGCTTTTGAGATTCGCGCAATAGAGATCGCAAGCTTTCGTCATAGTGAAAGGAAACGCGTCGTGAAGATGAGTAAAAGCTCCGGCGGCGAATCCGAGAACATTACCGACGGCCAT
>OVAQ01000780.1:0-25129 GCA_900406345.1 Erysimum cheiri
AATCATGTTTTTCCGCCAAAAACGCATTTTCCCGCCAAACCCGCAAAATCGTAAAATCATGTTTTCCCGCAAAAAAACGCATTTTCCCGCCAAAAACGCATTTTTACCCAAATCAATTTTGATAAAAAACCTTAAATAATTTTAAATATAGACAGTCCAATAGACCATTGGTCTTAGACCATTTTGACCACNTGGACCGCCCATTTGACAGCCCTAGCAACACTAAAAGCAGTAAAAAAAAAAACGCAGTTGCTCCGCTCCGCCCGCTTGCCCCATTCAAGGCCTAATAAAACAAAAACAAATTTTAATTTATCTGGAATCACATATACAACGATCTTAATTTTTTTTTTTTTTTTTTAATTATTGTAGGCCTTACAAAAACTTTTCAGGCCCAAAGACTAATCCGACGAGCCAAACAGAAACCAGGTTAATTCCGCTGTGGCTAGGAATCGAATCCGAGTGGCGGTACTCACAACCGTGAGTCCATTACCACCGGTATACGACCACCTGATTAACAATCTTAAACTTACTCATTTGATATATAAGAACCAGGCGTTAAACGAGAATACGAACCATGCGCCTAGGGTGGGTCAAGCTATATATGTAAAGGATCGCACAAGAAGAAACCGTCGAACCGTTACACCTACATGTTCTCGTAAAACTATTTTTTTAAAGTCACGTTTGAAATTTTAACTTGTAAATAGCTCTTTCTAATCACGCAACAATCTTGAGGTTCACTCATTCCTTTTTGTCTCCGCCCACTAACATAATGCGTCGTCGTACATAAAACTGGCACAGGCACACATATAATATATAGTTCTCTCATTATGCTTACGCAGTTAAGCTAGAAGTGTAATCCACAAGCTTCTTTGCGACATTTTTATTTTTATTTTCACAATTTTTTAAAATCTCTATTAATTAATATATGATGGTAAAATTTAGTATTTCTCCCCCAAGAAATAGAAAAGATTATTTAATGGTCAAACTCCTTAATATTTTCAACAATAGGATTGTCTATCAAATTATCACTTTGTAGATATACATTGTATATACTAATACGATAGACAAAAAAATGTCCGACAAAAATGTACGCAAGCATGGTATTATGGTATATTACAGTGTTACCGTGTTGGGTCAATGAAGAAATGTATTAGGGTCCGGTTAACCCCGGTTTGACTTATTTAAAAACACTTTCAATTCCTCCTCTGAAATGTTCTATAATGTTGCTTATATTAATTAATTAACTAAATCGTACTTTAGCAAACAAAAATGTCTGATAAAATAATTGTTTTTTTTTTTTTTTGTAAAAGGTTAAATTTATACCATTTTCTGATTTTTGACAGAAGTTACAGAGGAAACAAAGATGACAGAAAGACTAAAATCTACAACTAAAAGTCTAAAACTACGAAACAACATAAACGACAAGAAAATCACAAACGAAAATAACCAACAAAGTTTCGAAGAGGAAACACTTATTCCGAACCGCAAAGTTCGGACATTTGCGTGGTTGCCACAATTCCAAGGAACTCGAATCCTCATCGTCTTTGCCACGAGCGAACTCTATCCGAAGCCAACCTTCAAAACCTCAGAACAAAGAGACGCCTACAGGTTCTCCGAGAACTAACGCAAAAACAGAACCGCTAGAATGGACATAAACACATCCGGCGACACGGGAGCGTAAATAGGCAGCCAGGAAAGCCGCCTCCGACCACCATTCCTGAGCGAGACGCTACAAGAAAACCCCCACAGGTGTGAATACACACCACCTAGACCGAACCGCCGCCTCTAATCAACCTCGAAAACCCTCGATGGAGCAAATCGCGTAACTTTCCAACGCTTTGTAGACGCTAACCTCAACTCACAACAACATCAACAGCGAGACACAAACAAGATTAGGCCCTGAAACAAAACAACGAGACAAGAAACCAGCAATGCAATCATATGGAGACGGGAAAAGCCACCACCGGAAGCCATAATATCTCCAACATACACCACCGATGCCTCAGGAAAGACCAATTTGGATCAGCTTTGACGAGTTGCCACACTTGGCGTGCCACAACGACTATTCTCCACCAGACTTGCTGCTGTCCTCAGGCAGATATATGACCCACCGGAGAGCCAACCGTTCTAATCACCAAGCAAAACGTCGCGGAGGAAACCAGATTGATGCACACCTGAAAGCGAATACCTTGAAACCTATCTGACGGAGAGAAGCAAGGATGGTTTAGGCTTCAACAACCTGGAATCGAAAGAAACAACAACAACCGCTTTTACACAGCGTCGGGATCCGTCGAGGCCACCAAAACACCATTCATTCGCCTTAAGCTCTGACATACGAGACGAAGCCACACGGAGAGGACAGAGGCAGCAACCTTCTGGATCTTTGGCCGTCTTCTAGCGAAGAGATCTATCGGAAGTTGCCCAAACACCGGAATGTGAAGCTTGACCTGCGGCGGAACTTCCTAGCAAAAGCCAAGGAGTTAGAGAAACCGAAGAAGACAGAGGAGGGACACCGCGACAGCCGTAAACCGCCGTTTGAAGTCTTTTCTGTCACCGGAAACAAAGGGATGAGGAGCAGATCTAAAATTAGATCCACATCGGCCGAGATGCGAAACGCAAATGAAGGCACCGAAACTCCGACTAATCTCACGCTGTCGACTAGCAAAGAGAACCGGACGGAGAAGCGCCGACAACACCACAGAGTGGCCGTCACGCACAGCAGATCTCTTCCCACTCGCCGCGAGTTTCATGGCAACTCTATGAAATCGCCGATTTGTCCAAGTGCCGGAACGGAACAACTGAAAGTTAAAGAGAGGAGAGCCCTCTCACGGCGCCGGTCGAAACCGACCACCGGAGAGGCAAGCGATGCGACGGAAAAAGAAAAGTTACGGCAAAAGTTTGAGAGAAAAATATAAAAGCGCGTGAGTTACACGCGCAAGGTCAATTTTCTATTCTTTTGGGCTTTTTTTTTGGTAAAAAAAAAGTGGTTTCACCTCTTTGCCGGGAACCCAAGCATTGTAAATAGTCCCTCCCACCGTGAATCGAAACCAGGTGGCGGTAGTTACTGCTGCAACCCCTTTACCACTAGGCCAACTCAATGTTGGTTCTTTCTTTTCTGCGAAGTATCTTTCACAATTGTTTCTTTTTTGACACTGGATCGATTTTATAGTTTGATGTAACTATAGCACTGATCGATCAACGACTATGGCTTATACCACTTGCATAGTAATGTCATGTGCTTATACGATTGGGAAGACCCAATAGATTATTTTTTGAAATCGTGAAGAAAAAGAGACGATGATTGATCATAATTTATGATGAGAGATCTATGTACTGTCATAGTTTGAATGTGAGTAATGATAATATAGGAGAAGATAGTAAAAGTTAAAATGTCATTGATGGATTTAACAACTGCGAGTCTGCGACCACTCTAATGTTCTTTGCAAGTATCATATGAACCAGATGGGTTTGTTATTGAAGAAGAAGAAGGAGATACATACACACACATATATATGATATGAGGTTAAATTATTTCCTATTCGCACTTTACGCAATAATAATAATCTTTTGGTAGGAAAACAGCAATTGTTAGTAGATTCGTGCCATGGACTTAAAATTTACTTATGATAAAGCAAGGGAGTGTGTATAATAATTACCGGTGATTGCGTGGTTTGTCCACGTACGTACATCGGTACATGATAATTAATTATTTAATAATAATACGGTAGTTTTAAAATTATGAATTGGATATATATTTGTTGCTTATGAAAATATATTTCATTGCCTGAAAAATGAACGTGTGGGTGAATTCTCTCTTAAGTTTCTTACATCTTCGAAGTGAAATCCAAAACCATGATAGTTCCGTAATAATCACAAAATAGCATCAAACTTACTTAACGGGTTTTTATTATTCTCCAAAACAAAAAATTCTATATAATTCGTGAAATCTACAGTGCACATCATTTACACTTTTGAAAATAGTATAACATTAAGATGTATTGTTTTCTTAATCAATTGGTTTTAGTAATGTTTTTCTATTGTGATTGATGATAGTTAACGGAGGATGGATGTTACATGGGATCGCAAAATAATGATGGTCTGGATTTTGGAAGATTGGACCCAATATTGGGCCTATAAACCTCTATCAACGCAATCAGGGCCACATGGGTGAGTGGGGTTTAAATATTAGCAGAAAAGAAAAATATGGTAATTTAAATATTTGTTTCTGGTAGTGAATTGTTAAAATGGGCTTAAAGGCCGCATAACTTAACAGACCACGCCGCTAAAGTCCGCAAACGAACCACTATTCACACATCTGTTTTTAACACCTCAATTTGCCCACTAAAAGAATTTGAGTTGTTTGTTTGGGTTTTAGGTTGAGTTTGGATTATTTAAGTTAGTTTTTATAAGAAAAATATCACCAAATTAATTTTTAGGTTTACGAGATCCTCATGCTAACAAATAATAGAACAATCAAATCACTTATAAGGGGAGAATCGAAATTTGAAAATTAAGACGACATTTTAAACCAATGTCGATTCCTGTTATCAGGAAAACAAACCAATGTCGTTTCTCTTAAAAAAAAAACAAGATCCACATGAACTTCGAGAGTGGGAGACTTTCCACGTGCAAAACTGAGCGGAGAAAAGGACAGGAGCAGAGTCAAAATAGTGCCAGGGTGTACGAAGGCACGTGACGACATCAGTGGCTCAACGGTCGTATTCAGAATCAGCAGCAAACTATTGGCACGTGACAAAGAACAGGCCCCACCCACCAATCATCTTGCTCCCTTGTCTCCTTCCCAATTTTTTAACAAGTGTAATAATAGCTTTTGATTAAAACAAAATTTTTAAAATCAGTCGCGCATTAGTGATTCTGTAATCTAAATGATACAGTATTAGTTGAATGATGTTTTTTATCTTTAATTAGAAACCAAACACACTTCGGCGCGAAAAAACATAAAGTTCCTATCAAGCGAAGCGAGTCCCACATGCAGCAAATCCGGAGGCGTTAATTACGTTTGACTAATAAACAAGCTGTAGTGGACCACTCGCGTTGAAAAACAACAATTTAATTCGACTTCTTGGTCCAAACAAAGACATTAAAAGAAGCTCCAAAGACCAATGAATAATGCTGAATTTTTTAATACTACTTGTTGTTTTTTTTTGACTAAAAATTTAAATCAGGAAGAGAAAAATTAAAAGCGGTTAGGCCGGTGAAGGCTGAGAGGTTGGGTCGGCGGATGAAGGAACGTCAGGACCAACACGACAACCTTCAAGCATGAAAACAACATCGGACATTGTTGGTCGGTCAAGAGGATCAGTCGCAGTACAAAGAAGTCCGACTTTGATTCCTAATAAGAACTCTTCCCATTCAGATGATTCCGGGTCGAGTTCGAGTAGCCCCGGTTCTAGTAGCTCTGTGACTTGGCCTCTCTGAAGCTGTTTCTTTACCCATTTCACTATATCTTCGTCTTGTGTGAACATTACCGGCCTTTTTCCGGTTAGGATCTCGAGTAGGACAATGCCGAAGCTGTAAATGTCGGATTCTCTTGTGATTTCTCCGGAAGATGAGGCTTCTGGAGAGACATATCCTAGTGTCCCGATGGTGGTTGATGTGACGGCTGATCTTGATGGGGATCGAACCGTGAGACGGTCTAGCCCGAAATCAGATAAATGGGCTTCGAAGTCAGCGTCAAAGAGTACATTCTGTGGCTTGATATCACCATGAACCTATTTGGGATAAGAGATGTTAAAAAGACTGAAAGTGATGTATAATGTAGAATGTGAGCTAAACCATAAAATTCTTACCATGTTGGATTGATGGAGGAAGCCGAGTCCGCGAGCGATCCCAAGAGCTATGAGGTGGCGCATTGGCCAGTTTAGGACATGGCCATCTTGGTGCGAAGCTTCTTGGAGCAGAGTAGATAAGTTCCCGTTGGGCATGTAGTCATATACCAAAAGCCTTAAATCTGGTGGACCTGCATAGTAACCTCTAAGGACTGTGATGTTTCGGTGCTTGACTTTACCGAGAAATTCGGCTTCTTTTTTGAACAAGTTTTCGTTTAAGAGTGAGCCATTGGGTAAGCGGCGGATAGAGAGAACCATTCCGTCATTGTAATTGGCTTTGAATAGCAATCCGTATCGGGTTCTGCTAAGAACGTTTTCTTCATCGAACTGTCGTGTTGCTTCGATTGTTTCAGCCAGAGTGATCTTGTTGTTGAACATCACTAGTTTTGGTTCTCCATTTTCTGTGCTTGATCTGCTCGTGCTGCTACGAACTCTACTTCCTGCGCTTGTTCTACCAGGACTGCGTTTCTTCTCTCCCGTTGTAGACTGTTGTTTCAGCTTCTTTCTCCATTTCAAGAGTGTGTAAATGTAGAAGCAGCAGAAGAGTGATAAAAGGAAAGCACCTATTGCAGCCATCACTATCATAATAATCATTTTCCTTTTCTTCTTCTTCTCTTCCGCTGTGTCGCTTTCGCATTTTCTGTTTAATGGCTTCCCGCAGAGCTCTGTGTTACCTGAAAATTCTGATGGGTTGCTGATTCTTGAGCCTAAAGAAGCTGGAATCTCTCCTTTAAGATTGTTGCTTGAGACGTTGAAGTACATCAAGTTACTGGAAATAAGGGCGAGGCTAGCCGGAATCTCCCCGGTTAAGTTATTAACAGAGAGATCCAGCTTTGTCAAGTTTGATAACCTAGACAAAGATCCAGGTATGACTCCTGAAAGATGATTGTGGTCAAGCGACATTGAGTTGATGGACAAGCTCTGAGAGATTTCTGGTGGGATTTCGCCTGACAAGTTGTTCCGACCCAAGTCAAGCACTTTCAATCGCGGAAGACGAGAAAGATCAGCTGGAATATGACCCATAAGCCGGTTAGATCTTAACTCAAGAACTTCAAGAGCAGAGCAGTTTCCAATTTCAGGTGGAATAGACCCAGAGATGTGATTATCTGATAGTGACAGAGAACCCAACAAACGAAGAAACCCGAAAGTCTGCGGTATCTGACCAGAGAATGAATTAGAGCTAAGGTTCACATACCTTAAACTCACCAAGCTACTAAACCCTTCAGGAACAACGCCAGAGAAGTTGTTTCCCTGCAATGCAATCACTTGCAAGTTGGGCAAACCAGAGAGCTCAACCGGAACCTCACCGGACATATTCTGCTTGCTCAAATCAAGAGCTGTCAACTTAAACAGATTGCCTACACTAGCTGGTATCTCACCAGAGAATCCATTCCCACTCAAATTCAGAAAACTGAGGTTACTTAAGTTGCTGATACTCACCGGAACTTCCCCTGAAAACCGGTTTCCACTCAGATCCAGCTCAGACAGATTCGTCAATGCCATCAACTCCACTGGAAAACTCCCATTCAAGTTGTTTTCACCTAAGTTTAGCCTATGAAGTTGCTGCAGATTCACCATAGACGAAGGAACATAACCTGTGAAGCTGTTTCTGCCTAAAGATAAAACCTTTAAAGCCTTCATGTAGCCAAGAAACTCTGGAATCTGACCTTTTAATCTGTTTCCTTCGAAATCAAGAACACCTAACGAACCACATTGCTTAATCTCATCAGGAATCTCACCCGTAAGAGAGTTATTAGCCAATTTCAGTTCTTCTAATCTCTCCAAGTTACCAAAATCCGGTGGAATCTCACCGGAAAACAAGTTTCCAGAAACATCAAGATTCGTTAATGTCAAAATGTTTGTCAACCACAACGGAAAACGTCCGGAGATTCGATTTTCCCGGAGATCCAAGACCTGTAAAACTGTACGACAGTTCCCCGTCGTCTCAGGCCGTACGATATCAGAGAAAGCGTTGAACCCTAACTGAACAATCCTAAGTGAAGTATTGCAGAAAAGAGAAAACGGCACAGTACCGGAGAAATTGTTGTTAGAGAGCGAGAGAACCTCAAGTTTCGGAAGAGCACCGTACGCGGCGGGAATCACGCCGCCGATTTCGTTCTCCGAGGCACTCAAATGAACCAAGGAAGAGCAGTTTGAGATCGCAGACGGTAATGTCCCTTGCAAGAGATTGAAATCGAGCCATAAGTACTGAAGGCTCTGAAGATTTCCTAGACTCGCCGGAATCTCGCCGGTTAACTGATTATACGAGAGATTCAGAAGCTGGAGCTGAGTCAAGTTAGCAAGTCCACTCGGTATCTGACCAGAGAAAGTGTTGGACGAAATGTCAAGAAACTTAAGACTCGATGATAAACCAACGGAGATCTCACCGGAGAGACGGTTTCCAGCAACGTTAAAAACCTCAAGCGATGTGAGATTCCTCATCGCCGGAGGTAGTTTACCGGAGAGTGAGTTATACTGAAGAAAGACGGAGAGAAGGCGCGTGCAGTAAGTGAGTGAAGTAGGGATTGTACCGTTCAAGGAGTTTGACCGGAGGCTTAGCTTTCGTAGCATGCGTAGGGCGGAGATACGATCGGAGATTCGTCCGGAGAGCTGGAGACGAGGAAGACGGATCTCGGTTACACGGTGGTTAGTACAGCCAACGCCACGCCAGTCACATGGAGCCGTTGGAGTTGAAGGATCCCATGAAGTTAACGCACCGAGAGGGTCATGGAGGTTGAGTTTAAAAGCTGTGAGAGCATCAATCTCGGCTTGAGATTCATCAGCGCATGAAAATAACGGCGCGTAAATGACCAGGAAAATGAATAAGAGAGATATACCCATGGCCATAGATCTGTTGAACTGAACAACAATGAGAAACTAGCTTGAAGAAGGTGAGAGAAGAAGTGTGGCCATGAGTGTGGTTCTTGGAGAGAGAATGAAGCTAAAAATTAGTAAAGTTGAAGTTTTTAAAGAAATTACAAAAGTCTGCTTCTTTAGATAATTTGAAGTCCGCACTATAATCCATGCGTTAATAAAAAATAGTCCATATTTTGTTACAAATTGGGGAAACATTATTCTAATCATTATATTGTCCTTGTTGCAAGTTAAAAGAAAAAAACAAACAGAGAAAATAATTATTTTGTTTCTTTTTTTGGGTCCATTTGTTTGTAAACTTCCGGCGATAGAATTTAACACGGCGAAAAATGTCGTCGGAGCTTCGCTTTGCTTTACTCACCATCTTCACGGTGCTCTTGTCGTATTCGAGTTTGTCTCATGGAATACTGCAACCTCGTAGGATTTCTCATGGCTTGTCCGAAAGTAGCAAGTACTTGACGAGGGATGAGCTCTGGATCAATCAAACCCTAGATCACTACTCTCCATCTGTAATCAATCTTCGCGATTTCGTTACTTGTTCGATTTGAATTTGTTTCATGTAATTCTGTGTTTTCGATTTCAGATTTCGCTGCGAAGTCCGTAAATAGTGATAATCTGGGTTTAAATTTTAAATTGTGGAATTCGAATTGTTTCTAATTTTGTCTCAGGATCATCGCGAATTCAGACAGCGATACTATGAATATCTCGACCATTTACGAGTTCCAGACGGACCTATCTTTCTGATGATCTGCGGCGAAGGACCTTGCAACGGAATCCCCAATGACTATATAACTGTAAGATTTTTTTTCATTTGATTGAATCATCTTTCTCATAATATCGGTGAATTTGAATTGCTTTGCTGATAAACATGTTCTTCAGGTGTTAGCAAAGAAGTTTGAAGCAGGCATTGTTTCACTCGAGCATCGTTACTACGGAAAGAGCTCACCGTTTAACTCATTGGCCACTGAGAATCTCAAGTATCTTTCATCTAAACAGGCCCTTTTCGATTTAGCTGCTTTCCGTCAATATTACCAGGCAAGTAGTCTTGTGGTTTTTTTTTTTTGCTTTTTCTAGGATCATATGTTGGAGAAGCTGCGTCAATGAGCATGTTTTGGGATTTTGTTTGTGGATGCAGGAATCTTTGAATGTTAAGTTTAATAGAAGTAGCAATGTTGAGAATCCCTGGTTTTTCTTTGGAGCGTCTTATTCAGGAGCTTTAAGTGCTTGGTTCCGACTTAAGTTCCCTCATTTGACCTGTGGAAGCCTCGCTAGTTCCGCAGTTGTTCGTGCTGTCTACGAATTCCCTGAATTTGATCAACAGGTATTTGTTACAAGTTTAAAGTTTACACAAAGACATGTTGTGCCTTTTCATATAGTTGCTGATAGAATCGAAATTTTTGTCCCTTATTGAGTAGATAGGTGAGTCGGCTGGACCGGAATGTAAAGCTGCACTACAGGAGACTAATAAACTCTTGGAACTAGCGCTTAAAGTGAATAATAAGGCTGTGAAAGCTCTCTTTAATGCCACCGAGGTCTAGCTTTGTTGTTTCTCTTTCTATTCTTTGAATCGAAACAACTATGGAAGTTAAAAGTCTGTCTCTAATATGTTTAATTTTCTGAAATCTGCAGCTTGATGTTGATGCTGATTTCTTATACTTGATAGCGGATGCAGAAGTTATGGCGGTAAGCGTGTTCATTTTTTACTTTTATGATTTTCATTTTCTTTTCTAGATGTTTATCTTCAAGATTTTGGCAGATCCAATACGGAAACCCAGATAAACTATGTGTACCAATCGTGGAAGCTAAGAAGAATGGTGGTGATTTAGTGGTAAGCTCTTTATTAGATCCCTCTTTGCTTATGCTCGGTTAGAAGAACAGAAGAACTCGTTTTGCAAACTTTGGTGTGTTGAATGCAGGAAGCATATGCTAAATATGTTAGAGAGTTTTGCGTGGGAGTTTTCGGGCTAAGCTCTAAAACATATAGCCGGAAACATCTGCTGGACACTGCGGTCACCCCAGAGAGTTCAGATAGGCTTTGGTGGTTCCAAGTTTGCACTGAAGTGGCATATTTCCAGGTGGCACCTGCAAACGATAGCATCCGGTCTCATCAAATCAATACAGAGTACACACAGTCCCAAGCTTATATATGCATAATTTGTTATTTAACGTTTCTATTTATCGTCTCACTTACATTTCTTTTAATTTCATAGGTATCATTTGGATTTATGCAAGAGTCTGTTTGGGAAAGGTGTTTACCCTGAAGTTGATGCAACAAACCTGTACTATGGAGGTGATAGAATTGCTGGTATGTAATATCAGAAAACTTCTCGATGCTTCCTCTTACACTTTTGCACATTCCAACAGTTTCTTCGCATCTTCGTACTCTCAATTTTGCAGCGACCAAGATTATCTTCACAAATGGGTCACAAGATCCATGGCGTCATGCATCCAAACAGACCTCATCTCCTGACCGTAAGTCTCCATGTAGTTTGTTCAAAACCGCATAAGATTAACTCAGGTGTCTTAAAGTAGCATTCAGACAAATACTTTCGTTGGGACACTAACAAGTTAATGCTTGACGACACAGTGCCTTCTTACATCGTGACTTGTCACAACTGTGGCCATGGAAGTGATCTTCGAGGATGCCCTCAATCCCCAATGGTCATTGAAGGTATATATTACACCGGCCTCTTCTCTCTTTCCGATGCCTGAAGTCAAAGACAAGTTTTGAAACAACTGTTAAAAAAATATGATGTCCCTGCCTTTCTTCTCATTTTCAGGTGATTCCAAGAACTGCAGTTCACCAGATGCAGTAAACAAAGTGAGGCAACGTATTATAGAACACATCGACTTGTGGCTCTCCGAGTGTCGTGGGGGGAGTAGGAGTTCCATGTAAAGTCAGACGAACTGCGGGTTTTTGCAGATAAATAAAATATCAGATGTATGTTCTGAACTTGTATCTGTGTAACTGTAACCTCTGATGTATGTTTCGAACATTTATCTACGAAACTTACGAAACTTAAACAGTAGTTTACACGCACGGATGACAGCCGTCGAGACACATGAAGTTAGCATGTCGTCGGTCTTCTTTGGTAAATAACATGTTAATTGTTAAATAACAACTATTTTGACAATGTACACAAATCCGTTGTAGTCTAGCTGGTCAGGATACTCGGCTCTCACCCGAGAGACCCGGGTTCGAGTCCCGGCAACGGAGACTTTTTAATTTTTTAGGCTTTTGACTTGTGCCGACGTCGTTTATTTAATGAGTCAACAGATTGAAGACAGATGTCTCCTCGCTACTCGACCAGAAGGAAAATAGAAACGGATGAGTCATAATGGTCACGGACGGATTCATCTTTCTCGGGATTTTCGAAATTTGACGGTGATCTGACTTCCGACTCCGACGAATTCTTCGCTTTCCTAATTTATTTTTGGTCATCGGTGAAACAATCGTTTGTTTCGCTATGGTGGAATCTACGTCGAATTTGACTCCGACGCAGAGATATGCTGCCAGCGCATTGTTCGCGATCGCGCTCAACCAAGCGCAAATCAACCAGACTCAGCCGCTGGGGGTACCTGCGGCGGAAGACGACGACGGAGGCGACGAAGTGCGAAGAAGCAATTGCAGTAGCGGAGATTCTGTCTCCGATGACCCCAGCCTTTGGGTACACGAGACGTCTGGCCTTCTTCGACCCGTTTTCAGGTGATCTCCCAAATTATCTTATCGTTTTCATCGATTTCGAAATTCGTTTCTGAGTTTTTGGTTGTCTAGTCACGTCCAAATCATCATGTTATTGAGTTACGTCTTTGTTTATATCCGTGTATCATTTCTTTTGAACTGTGTTTGTAATTCGTTTCTTTGAACAGATGTCTTGAGATTGATTCACCGGCTTGGCTCGGTCTCGAGCAAACAGCTTGCTCTTCTCCAGCTAAGCACCACATCGGAGCGGTATGGATATTCTGGAGTTCGAATTTTTGGTGCTATGGATCCGATATCTTTGATGAGTTTAATGTCCATATCAACTTGTATTTTTGATTTCTTGTAGTTTACGAGGTTACTCTCAGAAGAAGCGAGTGATGCTTCTGCTGAGATGGTGGAGCAAGAGATGGCCTTAGCTAAAGCTGCTGATGCTATGGTGCATAGCATTCAAAGCTCTGTATCTATAGATGCTAAGAAGGAGAAGCATCAGGAATACGAAAACGAATGCCGTGAGAAATATGCGGTTCCTGAGGTAAAATCTAAAGATACAGATGTGGATAAGGATAAGGATAAGAAGGACTCAGCTGATACTGCTGAAACAGAGAGTCTTGAAGCGGGTGTAGTTATTATAGATGGAAGCCACAAGCCTGATGTTCTTGAAGATGAGAAATCTGTTGAGGAAGTAACATTGCTTAGCCATCAGAGGAAGATTAATGTTCTTTATGAGCTACTTTCTGCTTGCTTGTCAGATAAACATCAAGAGGATAAGAAATGTACTCGTCGTAGAAAAGGCTATGATGCGCGTCACCGCGTTGCTCTCCGGTTACTTGCGACCTGGTTTAACATTGAGTGGATTAAAGTGGTTCGTATAGCTATTTCTTCTGAAACAAGCTCATTTTGAAATTAATGCTTTTACATAGTATCATCACTGTTGCGAATTAGCTATCTTGTTCTGAGTTAGGAATTAGGATATTGAATTGGCACTGCTCTAAATTCCAGTACTTTTTTCATCTGCTACTATCTATTTGCATTTTTCCTTTTCTTTTGTTCTGGCAGTTGTTTATTGTATGATCATTTCATTTTTTTTTTTCATTGTTATCATATATTTACATTTAGGGATCTTTAATTTCTAGGAAGCAATTGAGACGATGGTTGCATGCTCTGCCATGGCCATTCAGAAGTCTGCTGAAATGAAGGGTGAAGATGCTCAGTCTTCTACGAGTTCATGGGCTAAGTGGAAGCGTGGAGGCATCATTGGTGCCGCTGCTATTACAGGAGGCACTTTGATGGCCATCACTGGTGGTACGGCGAATTCAAAGCGTTAACCTTTTAAATTAGAGCGCATTTTGAATTGGTTACCTATCTTGCATTTACATGGTTATATTCAACAGGATTAGCTGCTCCAGCTATTGCTGCAGGGTTTGGTGCATTGGCACCAACACTGGGCACACTTGTTCCTGTGATTGGAGCTAGTGGGTTCGCTGCTGCGGCTAGTGCCGCCGGAACTGTTGCTGGTTCTGTTGCGGTTGCAGCATCGTTTGGAGGTGAATAAGAGTAGATGAGTTCACTTTTTGCACTATATGGATAAATCACTGCCCTTACAATTAGCCACTAGGTGTTTTGGCTTCTCTTTCATCCCCAGTAATGTATTAAATCTTCGTCTATGATATCACTTATGCTTGGTTTTTAAAAAAATTTTGTATCCAGCTGCTGGAGCTGGTCTCACAGGGACTAAGATGGCAAGGAGAATTGGGGACCTTGATGAGTTCGAATTTAAAGCTATTGGCGAAAATCATAATCAAGGAGTGAGTGCCTATTTTCCTCTTCTGCTAGATCATTGTAACGTAGTTTTGCTTTTTGGAGTATGATATATTGGTTGTGTCTCCTCTCCCTCCTTCGTTTGGAAATTCCTTGCTATTGAGTTTTCCATTTTTGAGGGCCACTTTTTTTACTGATGTGAAAACGTTTGTGAAAATCTATGTAACAGCGGTTAGCCGTGGAAGTGTTGGTTGCTGGTGTTGTTTTTAAAGAAGAAGACTTTGTGAAACCATGGGAAGGGTTAACTAGCAATCTGGAGAGGTATGTCGTGTGAGAACATCTGTATCTTATAAAGAAGGATTTAATATCTGGAGCGGCTCCTTGCATAAGCTGTTCGCTTTCATTCATATTTGTGTCTGATTCTCAGGAGTTGTGCTATATTTGCTTCTTACAGTATGGTCTTTACTATGTCAGGTACACACTGCAATGGGAGTCCAAGAATCTTATCTTAGTGAGCACTGCAATTCAGGATTGGCTTACTTCAAGTAATTGGTTTTAATCCTACTAAATAACCATGTTGAAGTAACAATGTCAATTTTCTAAGAAAGATAGTGATATAAACATAATTTCCCCCCAGGACTTGCCATGGAATTGATGAAACAAGGAGCAATGCACACTGTGTTGGCCTCTCTTTTAATGGCATTGGCATGGCCAGCTACAATCTTAGTAGCTGCTGATTTCATAGATAGCAAATGGAGTATTGCTATTGATAGGTAACACCTTTTCCCTAGCTAAGTAGTCAGTCTGTGAATGAGAATGATGCACCAAATGATCCATCGCATCTCCAACTAATGATGACCAATTATTTTGAAACTTTCGTGTTGGCTTTGAACTAAATCCGTGACTATTATAATTCACACCTGTAGGTCGGATAAAGCAGGAAGACTTCTAGCTGAAGTGCTACAGAAAGGCTTGCAAGGAAATAGGTATACAATTCATAACTGCTGCAAGAAAATGAATATGAAATATCTATATTAGAAAGTTATACATATAGGTTTTACGTCTTCCGTTACTTATATATTTCTTCAAATTATGAACATTCAGACCCATCACTCTCGTGGGTTATTCGCTTGGTGCGCGCGTTATCTTCAAATGCCTCCAAGCTCTGGCCGAGACAGAACAAAACGGTATGTTACCATGTGTTACGTAGAAGATTGCTCTAATAGACTGAATCGTTTTTGGTTTAAACTGGAAAAAAAAACAAATTTTGAATATTTTTGATGGAAGTCTAACTTGTATTTGGCAGCTGAACTTGTGGAAAGAGTTGTTCTTCTTGGAGCACCCATTTCAATTAACAATGTGAACTGGCGAGACGTAAGGAAGGTAATTAATTCTTTGAGAGTACATTACATTTCCAAAACATACAGTATGTCACATATGTTGGAATAAAATCTTAAATGGGATTTTTATTTATTTATTTCTCTGGCCCTGTTTGATAGATGGTAGCTGGAAGATTCATCAATGTTTATGCCACAAACGATTGGACCCTTGGTATTGCATTTCGCGCTAGGTACGTTCATCATATAACTTGCATTATTTCAATTTTTGTCCTTCTTCACCTAACAAACCAACTTCTTATTTGAATACTTAATTTTGATCCTCCACAGTTTATTCTCCCAAGGATTAGCCGGAATCCAACCAATTTGTATTCCGGGTATCGAAAATGTAAGCCATCTATCACTTTATTTTGTCCCTTCCTCTATGTATTATCCATTAATGAAACAAATAATTAGTTGATGGAGTGAATATTTAGAAATGATATTGTCAAAAAAAAAAAGATATAAGATCACTTTCAATAATTGTAATAATCATTAATCATATAATTTCAACTCTCGATCTCTACGTGTTACAGGTGGATGTGACCGACATGGTGGAAGGTCACTCTTCATATCTTTGGAAAACTCAGCAGATTCTAGAAAGGCTCGAGATCGACACTTATTACCCTGTTTTTCGAGACACACTCTAGTTCAAATTAGATACGTACCACATGTTTGTATCGTAGAAAATACGTTAATGCATTAATTAAAATAAGGCTTGTATTTTGTTTGTTTGTTTAGGTGTCTTTGTCGTCTTTGGTTTTTATAAAGTCCGTCGACGCCGGCGAAAGACGAGAGCTTTCTGTATTGTAATTATTCGTATGAAACGTCACATTGAACCGTCTTTTGTTGACCATGGCGGTGTTTTAGCTTCGCCGTTCTTGTTTCCTCCCTTTCCTCTTTGGTGACTGGTGAGTGGTGACTGGTGAGTGGTGACTGTATGTCTGAACAGAAAAATATTTTCTAAAGTTTGGATTTTGAAAGACTTTCTTTTCGCTATATGATTTTATTTAATATAAAATCAATACTATGACGACCATTTATTTATTATTCTCATGTAGAGTATTCTCTGTCTTTATCACTCGTGGTGGTCCATCCAAGTATTTCATGGTAAATATATAACTAACCCACAAATTTTATTTCTTTGTTCCCAGCATCACATTCTATATTCATAAAATCAGCCTTGACAACTCATTGCGTTTGCTATGAATTTGTCGCTTTCCTAATCTTGCGTCTCCGTGACAAAAAACTGTCATTTGAAGACTACTAAAAAAACCCTTTTTTATTTTATTTCAACGTGATTTTTTGTTAACGCTTTTTTATAGAACGATATATTGTGTTCGAGCCGAATCTTTACGATTTTTTTTCTCTTGAATTTAGTAAACAAAGTGCAATGTATCTGCTGATTTCATAGAGAAATGGAGTATCTATTGTCGTCACTGATTCTAGGTTAACAACCTTCTTCTCCTTTTAGCAGATTAATGAACTTCGAAATGATTATAAAACGAGGGAGCTGGTTAAAATTAAATATCTTAAGCCATCTCTTTCTCTCATCTCTCAATATTGACAAATTCATTCATTAGACACGATGAAACAAGATTCCATTTCCAAGCTAGTGAACGGAGCTATTGTCAAGAGGGTGTCAGATCGCTTTCAACTAAGACAATAATTGAAAGGTCAACGATGATTTTCAGATTAATGTAAGAAGGTTTAAAAAGCATAAAGAAACAAAGTGAGAGATCCAATCATATCATATAACATTCACCTCTCGATCTCAACATTACAGGTGAATATGTAAACAATATGGTAGAAGGTCACTCCTCATATCTATGGACAACGTAGCAAATCGAAATTTGACAACAAAAAACGTAGATATAAAGCTGGTTTTGTTAGAGAGTATCTCGAAAGATGGAGTAGTAAGTATTGATTTCCACCTATAACGATGCATACTTCAAAATTTTGACAAACGTTAGATCTACCCTATTGTTTACTCTCAGATGTTACTAGGAATTTTAAACATTTAACCTCCAACAATGACTCTAGTGGTAACTGTCGTTTATATTCTATTTAAAAATTAAACATGTTTTACTAGCGACATGAAATTCTAACAGATGCGTTTGGTACAAAAATTAGGACCTCCTTAATTCACATTTTCACCAGGTTCCACATTTTTGAAATCTACACACACAAAAAAGGGTCATTAATTGGACGTCGACATTCATTTTTTTCTTTTATAAATTTGTTTGTTTGTTAATTACCATCGTCTTTGTTTGAATTGAACGTTCTTCGACGCCGGTGAAAGACGACAACTTCTGCGTTGTAATTATTTAAACGTCGTCGTGATCAACCCACCACCACTTGTCACACGTTTCCACTGACCTACCATTTCTGATTTCCCTTTTCTACTTCCCAAATTCCAAAACACTCTTGTTTCCTTTTATTTGTCAAAATTTTAAATTTCGATTCTGATGTTTGTATTTATATGTCTGAGAAAAGGTGACTCAATTTGTTTTAAATCAAGTTAACGTATTAATTAAAGTCACGTACAAGAAAATTGTTAACTGAGACTAAGATAGAGCTGAAATATTAGATATATAAACTAACGCCTCTGTCTCGTGGGTCTCAATATATGGACTATATACTTCACCGCTCATGGTCTATCCAAGTTAGAAAAAATTCAATGATATAAAATTAAACCCCAATCTATTTATTTATTTTCAGTTACAACCATGCATCACCTCATTTCTTACATAAAATAGATTCCGAACCATCCATAATAGCATTACTTCATGAAAATATATTCCAAACCATCCATCACTGCATTTATTTCATAAAATCTAAGCGATACCAAACAAAGTTTTAATGGATATGGGGTTGTAAAAGACTCAAATTATGTCCCCACAGTTACTGCAGGTACAGATCTTTATGAATTTTTTTTTTTCTTTATGAAAAATTGATCAAACAAATAAAGGCAATGTCAATTATTTGGTGAAAATATTGCTATGACTTGATGATGGGTTGAGAGGCTGTCTTCTCTAGAAGACAAGACAAACCCTACTCGAAGTCTCGAACCTACCCGTTTTCAAAGCTGTGCCTTCAATAGTCACATTAGAGTCTTTAAAAGCTTTAAATGTTACGTTTGGCTTAGAGCTAATTTTAGCGATGTCTACTTCATTCTTCACAACTCCTTACTTGTCTATAAAATTGTCATTTTCTTATGCATCCACCAAAAAAAAAAAAAAAAAAAAANGAAAGGAGCACCGCTAGTTAGTTACAGTCTTAATTATCTTTTGGACATTTTATGTTTTAGGTAGACATTTTTGCTGGAGACATACTGACGGCATCGAGAATAGTAAATGAAATTATTCGTGATATTCTTGAGTCCACGTAGGGTACGTTGCATATGTGTACATGAATGAGCTACGTGTGTATTTACGCAAGATGTAACGAAGTAATCGTTATTTATTGATTTTGTCATCGTATAGTTGAAGTTGTGATTGATACTTGATGCATTCCGGTTATTATATGTGTACTGTTTCGATCTCAACTTTGACATTTGACATTATCAATATATAAAAAAAAAGAATAACAACTTTGACATCAACCATCTAGAATTGATAATTGATGAACCACTCAGCGGTGGGCCAGTGGTATGAAGTATTTTGGACTGAAGGTGAAATTCCCAATAATTCCGGGTTCGAATCTCCACGGCTGCAAACACCTTAAGTGGCCACCGCAGACAATTTAAAATCGGGCTATGCGGCCTCCAGGAACTACTCTTGCCGCCTTCGGAACTCACGCAGTGGGTTAGTCTGTGCACATTGGGCTTGGAATACCTGGGTTATCCAAAAAAAAAAAAAAAAAAAAATTGAAAATCNAAAAAATTGATAATCGATGGTGTTAGAGTTAAGTAATTAACACATACATATATATATATATGTATATAGGTCAGGTGCATTTCACTTTAGTATATAAGATGCTGAATCTAAAACATCCAAAAAATTCAAGATTTCTTGGATCATTATTATATCTTTGTAACACGCTAATTTATTTGTTGGGAAAAATCTTATTTTTACCGGTTACATTTCATTCAAGGAAAAATCCCCACAAGAAAAAAAAAAGAAACAAAGAGCCATTTACGTTTTCATCCAGAACACACGTATATATCACACGTTACACATAGGAACTTCCACAAATTCTCAGGGCTACTTTCGACTTTTCACCACCCTTCCAAGAACCATATGGTCCATACCAAACCCCTGCCACGTGGCTCGAACCATAACTTACAGAGCACAGATTAGGCGCTTGTTCGGCACGGCGAAAAGGCGCGTGGCTTTAGGAGCTGTTAGACCAAACACATCACTCATGTCGAGTTCGCTTGGCTTCATCCCATCTGGTAATTTCCACGTGAAGCAATGTAATATATGAGCCACGGCTAAGTCAAGCGCGTATAACCCGAGTTGCATACCCGGGCACGATCTACGACCTGACCCGAACGGTATAAACTCGAAGTTACTCCCTTTAAAATCCGGTACGCCCGGTTCCAAAAACCTCGATGGTCTAAACGTATCCGGATCAACCCAAGATTTCGGGTCGCGTCCAATCGCAAACGCGTTGATCATCACACGCGCTTTCTTGGGAACGAAGAAACCGTCGATTTCAGTGTCCTCTGCGGTTTCGTGGAGGAGGAGTGGGATCGGTGGGTGCATCCTTAAGGTTTCTTTGAGTGTGCATTTGAGATAAGTCAACTTCTCGATGTCGGATTCTTCAACGCGTCGGTCAAGTCCTACAACTTCGGCGAGTTCGTCTTGGACCCGTTTTAGATCCTCGGGGCTCCGTAATAACTCCGTTAAGGCCCACTCTATCGCCGACGCTACCGTTTCCGTTCCACCAAACATAACGTCCTATTATTATCAAATAAAATAAATCAACTCACATTAGAATTCAATATTATAACTGTTCACACATTAGATCTACTATATCTTTTTGACATATTAAAAAAAAAATCATGATAAATCTGTTGTTTTCTCTGATATTAAATAAATGTAAAAGTATGAGTTGGTTTAAACAAAACTATATGAGTTGTGTATGAAAACTAGGAAAACCTTTTTATTTACTTCTTATGTAATTTTGAGGTTTTACTTTGCAAATGATTCTTAGGATTTTCTTACTACTACTAAATAAATGACTTCATATTTACCTAATATTTACGCAGGTTCTCCAATATTAAATGGACTATACTTGTAAAATAGAAAATAACTGGTTAATGGATAAGTATTATTACGTAACGCATTAAGAATCATGACTGACTATATATGAGTAGTGCTTTACCATGATGATTGCTTTGATATTATCGCGGGTAAGTTTGATGGAATTCTGAAGATCAGCTGCCTCGCTCACTAATTTGGCCTCTTCACTGTAAAAGGCAAGAAGATCATCAACCATATCGGTATCAACATCTCCATCATCCACAGTGTTTTGGTTCTCTTTCTTCTTCATATGTTCATCGATAATATCGTCAATAAACCCGTCTAGATCGCTGCGGGCCTTCACCAGCCTCTTGTTTATCCCTTGCGGATCGATCCACCCAAAATACGGTATGAAATCCGCTACGTTAAAGGCTCCAAAAAGCTTAGAGAATTCTTGTAGGATTCTTATGAACTCGTCTTGTCCCGTTTCGCAAGCTGACCCGAACGCTGCCCGGTATGTTATGTTGCGGGTCAGCGCGAAAATTTGCTCCCCGACGTTTATAGGCTTACCTACAATATTTATTTTGGTTGAATATTAAAATACATATCAAAGAAAACTAATATGACTTTTTACATTTATATACTTAACACTTAATATGCGAGCTAGCTTACCAACGTTACAAGAGACTGAGCGGATCATTTTGTCCACTTCATCTCGAACCGAAGCCCATGACTCAGCTCTTTTACGGCTAAACACCTTCATGACACACACTTTTCTCATCTGTCTCCAAAACGGTCCGTAGTGAGCGAAAGCCATGTCTGCCCTGTCGTAAGTCAAATAGCTTATAGCTATAGTTGCAGGCCGGTTCGAGAAGACGCTGTCTTGGACTTGAAGGACTTGTCGAGCCACGTCCGGTGATGAGACGGCGTACATATGGAGGAATCCCATGCGGAGATGGCACAAGCCGCCGTACTTTTTAGCTAAATTGGCTAAACCACGGTGAGTGAGTTGGTCCATCATAAACATATTGCCTATGATGGGCCAACCTCGTGGACCAGGTGGGTACGGAAGCCTTCGCCGCCGTGTGATGAGGCCAATGAAGATGAAAAGTGAGACGACGATGAGAAGAGCCGTCGTGGGATCTAATATTTGGCTTACTATTTGTGATATAGAAGACTCCATATTGGATTTTTTTTTTTTTTTTTTTTTTTTTTTTTGGGTTTTTTTTNTCTTTCGATTGTGGAAAGTCTCAGGAGGCAAAGTTCGCCATTTTGGGATGCGATTAGAGAGGTAGGTTTTATAATCAAATTGTGGTCCCTGTTATTGACATATTCGTATAGTATTATCTAGTGGGACTTAATTTTCGTCATCCGTATGTATATACACCATTTATTTACTGTTATCTAAAAAATCAGTATACTTTTTTTCTAATGAAATTAAATACCGGATTCCATTAAATACTATGGAAATGTAAATAGTATACCAGACGGATTTATTGAATTCGAGCATATATGATGAATCATTATTGGTATTTAGTGGATTTACATTTTGTGAACTGGTGAAAACATAGCTGTTGAAAAATGTATGTAAATGACTGGTGGCTAAAATAATTGGTAATATAGATGTATTTTTTCTTAATATATCATAATAATATAAAAGTAGCAATTACTAAAGTGGCTAAGTTATTAAGTTTAAGTGTTTACAAATTAAAGAAACTCTCCATTTTTGTCTATAATAAAATAAATAAAATCAAGACTTGTCACCAACTTATTAATTTCTTATAAACGAAGAAAAAAGAAAAAGAAAATTATCAGAAGAAGAATGTCATCGATATGTTTCTGTATGACTTTTGAGTTTTTTTCATACTTTTTTGTTTTTTAGTTAAAGATGACTTTTCAGTTAGGACTAGATTTTTTGCTTTTCGTATAATTTCTGATCATTTAGGTTTAAATGCATACAAATTCAAAATTTCGTTTGAAAAACAAAAAATAACATCTTCGATAGTAAGATTACTTGAATCAGCATATTTTCATTTGTACTTCTCATAATCCCTTTAATTAACTTTTCAGTTTTTTTATAACTGAATATCTTGAAACGAAATCAAGACTAATTCCTTAAACCTCCAAGAAATATTAGATTTGACACTTAGCATATTTCATAGTGACCATATTTTCAAGCTAGGATCCCTTAATTCTGTTATAAATTCTTCAACCACGTACACGATGAATTTGTTTAATCAGTTTCATCATACGAGTTTCTATGATACATGAAAACAATATAGGAGAAAGTTATTTAAGTTGGAGATCATAAGTAACGCTCATATCACGAGGGTGTGTGCATGTATGGTACGTGGCGAACTCTGTAGTTTTATGGAATATAAAAATAATAAGATTGATCACATGTCTCCTCGATTGTCCACCCAATCAAAGGTAGAGTCAATAATAAAACCATACTTGATTTCGAGATTTATATTTATTGACGTATTCTGCTTTCTTGGTCAGGGTACGTTGTTTTCACATTAATCTATATATAATCCCATGTGATTAACAAAAATCAAGTATACGATGTTAAAAAAATGCCCCCTAGACCCTAGTCCGTCTCAGTGAGATGAGCTTCTAGTGGATTAGAAGTTTAGAACGTAAAAGTATTCGATCTCCGCTTACACCGATATGAAAGGGCTGTTAATTATCACCCAAAAACGATCTACCATTTGATCTATAAGTCTAAAAATTTATTTTCAACATTCTTAAGTGTCTTGTAAGGATAATAATTACATAATATTAATGTATTTGCGTAATACATTAACCACTTCCAAACAAAAGACAATATCAGTGCAGCCTTTTTATTATGTCTTGTAGGGATGATACACCAGGTGACAAAGTCCATTGTACTGGTAAGTCTGGTATCCTAGGCGACGCGAGGAGTTCCCACCGACTACAGTTATAAATGGTGTTGTTCGTTTATTGGTCACCGCAGTATCTGCGGCTGCGACGGACGCGGATAGTGTTATTCGTTTGGTTGTCGCAGATACCAACGACAGAACGCCGCGTTTGCCGCAATTTTGTTGTGGTTGAAATTTCAATTGCTGATTTAATTCAGCGTCCGGCGATTAACCGCATGCGGCAGTGAAACGAACAGGTCCGTACATATGTAAGTAGCTGTTAATTTAAATTCAACAATTTTTTTTTTTTTTTTTTTGTCAAGTTCAATAAATTAATTGTCCTTATTTTTCGTATATATTTTCCTGAACAAATTATCTTTAGAAATTCTTGTAAAGCAAACACTCTTTTTTTAATATGTTTTAACAAACATTGAAACTTTTTTTTGCTTACAGCTTGTATATATATATACAATGAATCTTGATTTTAACCAAGTGCCTTTGGCCTAGTGGTAAAGGGGCTCCAGCTGGAGCTTCCGTTCTGGGTTCGAATCCCCTTGGCCACCCAGAGACGCCTTAAGTGGTAAGAAAACGTGGATTTCTCGTGTGCCTCGTGGGATTAGTCTTTGGGCCTAGAAAGCCTTTGAGATCCCACGGTTATCAAAAAAAAAAAAAAAAAAAAAAANTTTAAATAATGACAAAACAACGATAAACAAACATGTTTCACACAAAAATATTTTCATTAGTTTTTATCAAAGTCATATAAAAATAGTTTAAAAAAAATTTATGAATAGTACTTTATATAGTTAGTTGCAATAATTCTTTTTTGCTAGAAATCTCAGTTGTTTTTGTCAATTACAAGATTTTAAAAACCCTAAATATTGTATATCCGTTACATATCGTATTTTATATTTTACTAATTTGGTGAGGTTTGCTTCTGTTATGTCTCTTCTGTTTTAGCACAATTTTTAACATTTATCTAATCACGTCTTTAGTTCATTGCTCAGTTGAATATGATCAAATGTGGGACCATTTATAAGCTCATATTGACAGTGATATGGATATCGTCGTTTCTAATTAGCTGGATCAGATCACCATTAGCATTTGCCATTTGTGACTTCTTTTATTAGTTATATTCCTAATTAAATCGTATAATATATTTTTATGTTGTAATAGTGTGTTCTTACCAACTTCATCTCTATTTAAACTATTTATGTCTGTTCTTACCAACTTCATATGTCTTTTAATTAAAACTATTTAGTGACAGAAATATATCAACCTAGATGTTTATTTTCTTAAGAATAAACTAAATTATTGCTAACTAAGAAAGAAAATGGTTAAACCTTATCTGACATCAATTATTCCTATTATCTGACCTCAATTAAACACTATTTGTATATTAAACAATAAAAGGCACTTTCTGTTACTTGATTAAACGTGTTTTTCTCGTATATATATACTTAGGGGAGGTTAGTGGGAGATTGATTTGTGTTGAGTTTGT
>OVAQ01000781.1:0-17998 GCA_900406345.1 Erysimum cheiri
ATTAAATTAATTAATTCATAAATTTGATAACAGAACTTCAACTATTGTTTTTACCTTTTACTTTAATTTTTATACGGGTTATTAAATTTTTAATTTTAAACCCGCGTATACGCGGATCCTAATCTAGTTGATTATATATGTATGTTGTAGAAAAAACTATTAATGGTTTCATCATCATTAACACATCTTAATGTTGCATATCATGAACCAGAACATAATTTCTACAAATAATGAAATAAGAATTCAAAATATATTCTTTACCAAAAAAAAAAAAGAAAAAAAAAAATTCAAAATATATTAAAGATAGTGAAGATATGATTCCATCCAAAACAAGAATCACTCAATGAAACATAAATTGTACTAGAACATAAAAGCAATGTCAAAACTCTCTCTCTCTCTCTCTCAAGCATTTATTACAAACTAGCAATGTCCTCAGGTATACTCCCTATGTTCCTAATAAATTGATGTTTTGAGTTTTAGTTTTGTTCCTAAAATATTGATTTTCTAGATTAAAAATGTGAAATGATTTTTTTACTTTATGCTTTTTGACACATGTCATGTAAGTAATTGTCTAAATTTTATCTTTCCACTCATAAAACAATTTTAAAGTAATTAAAAAATTAAAACATTATTATGTCTTAATATGTGTGAAAAATCTAGAACATCAATTTTTTAGGAACAGAGGGAGTACGTGGTTGCATGTTTTTATGTGCGTTTTTCTAAAGTAAATGCTTCTTTCCCATAAAAAAATGTCGGTTTTCACAGTAAATACACCATTTACAGCGTACAATGTGCAAATCCTTCAACCAATAAATTTTCACATATTCAATCTATAAAATTGGAGAAATTAGGAAAAAAAACTGAAAAAAATAGGGAATGATCGAATCGAAAAAACGGCTAGTGGTGCAAATAAATGAAGTCATTAACAAAAAACACTGAATCAGTAAGATTAAATTATAAATGGGTCGCTAAACCAAAAACAATATGGGCTAATAGAATTTTATAAAGGGAGACAAGCCCAATGCCACATCACACTTAAAAAGTCAGCGCGTGAACTTTCTTTCCCACTCGCAAAACCAGCGCGTGCTAATAACTCGCTCAATTTTCCTCAATTTCCGTGGTCGGCTAATTTTACCACCAAATCGGCTAATTTTCCAAAACTGCCAAATTTCCAAAACTCCACTTTTCTAGTACATACAATTTGCGTCTCTCCATTTTCATTGATTTTCAATTTGTTGTAATTAATTTTCCTTATCCAAATTTATAAATGTTGGCTGTGAATATTATTGCATAATATATCTAGAAAATCGTCTTCTTTGTTTTTTGATATCAAAAATTAGTAAACACAATTTCAGTAAACACATCTTACTGTTGCATATAACCAGCACATAATTTCTACAAATAATGAAATAAGAATTCAAAATATATTAAAGACAGTGAAGATATGATTCCTTCCAAAAAAAAAATCCCTCAATGGTCACTCAATGAAAACAGAAACTGTAGAACATAAAAGCAATGTCAAAACTCTCTCTCTCCCTCTCTCTCGCTCTCTATGGGTTAGTGAGCAAATGATTCTTTGATGCCGAGCCAAAGCTGAGTCAGAGAGTGAGGGCGTTTCGAGCCATGGATAAAGCACCGTCATAGGATTGGTTTCCACCGATAAAGCCACTCATGTGGACAAAGACACAACCTGGAATCTCAGCAGCTTTAGAGAGTTCCTCATCTCTAAGGCCTCTCCATTTTTCAGGGAGAGGCTTTCGGTTCTCAAACCTGTCCGGTGCAACCGCCACTGCTTGAACTCTCCACTGCTTTCCTCGCTCGTCCTGTTTTTACATTTCAAAACATTTTTAGAGATCCATTATTTGATGACCGGGTACTATATTAAATGGTGTACCTGGTAGATGACGTATTTGATGAGGGGTTCGATCTTCATTTCTTGCTCAAGCTCGAACAAATGAAGCTTCCACTGCTCACCAAAGAACCAGAGTTAAAATCTCAAGACTCAAATAGCAGTAGCATCGATAAGAGGAATAGAGTATTGAAACACTTACAGGGCAAAATTTATCCAATATCATGATCTCACCACTGGAGTCTGTTTTGAATCTTTCTTCGAGACACTGCATCACAATTGATCGAGCCGGCAACCACGATCTTGCATGAAACTGGACACTCTACAACACAATGTAAAAGAAGCTAACTTAAGCATATATAGTTTCAATAAACCTGTGATATCTCTAAGAAAATACAGTTTCAATGAAGAGTAGAAAAACTAGAAGCACAAAACGTTATATAAAAGAGAGCTTACTTCAAGGAACTCTTTTCCAGCTAGAGCCATTGCACGTTGGAAAGCTTCATTCTCGTTATCTTGTGACTGGTCAGGGTCAATCCAATCCAGATTTAATCTTCCAACCCTTGCGGACAGATGTGTGTTGTTCACATATCGAGGAGGCTGATCAGTATCATACCGATTAATTCCGTTGTCCACAGCATCAATTGCCTGTGAAAATTAAGAACATAATGCCATCGAAACAAACAATAATGAACATCCATACGAAAAATAATCACACTGCACCAACAATGATAGAAGGAAACTAATATTCGGGTTGAAAATGGATAATCTGCAATTACCTCCATGAAGCTCTTGTAGACAGCTAAAAACAATCGTAGAACATCCGGGTGATCTTGATCAACATTGAGTTCTTTAGCTATGATCTCCTTTCCAAAATGCTACAGCAAAACAACAAGATTCAGAATTTATATAGTTGAAATCTTAGTGAGAATGAGAGGAAACACCATCGAGTAGGTTTTATTACCTTGTAAACAAGACCAGCACTACTGAGCTTAGTGTTGAAGCCATGTCCAAACACCTCTTCAAAACCTTTCTGGTGATGATCATACCGGTCATGCTCTGGATCATAAACACCTCCAACATCAAGCACTGCATCAAGTTCTGTCAATATCTGCAAAACACCATCGACATCTAACATATTAACCTCACAGTGACCAATTCCAAAAACCTAATTCCAAAATGAAGCAGCCAACTTATAGCAACTAAACAATGTCGCAATACTCGTTTCCTAAGGCAGAGCTACTTCAACAGACAATAAATGAAAATCCGGAAAGAGTCGATGATTGATTGTTACCTTAGGGTCACGAGTACGGACGATATCAGCGCCGGAGAATTTATCGACGAGGCGAATCATGAAGCAGCCGAGAGCTTCGTCGCAGTGAAAGCTTCCGTTATGAGTACCGACTTTCTTGACGGAAACATCTGAAGGAGAAGGAGAGGTAGAAGTAGAGTAAACCCTAAGGACGCTTGAAGGAGCCATTGCTGCTGCTACCAGAGGAGGAACACAAACTTGGAACGACAAGCTTCTCAAAAGACCTTTCGTTACCGGAAACATCTCACCAAAATGATAAAAATGTCAAATGGGCCTCTTCTACCTTTTTTATACGATGCCTATAAGTATGGGCCCATGGGCCTAATGTTTGTTTTGCTTTTTAACGTTTACCAAATTTATGCAAGGAAGTTCAGACCAATATTGAGGTTGATTAAAAATCCAAATGAGGTTTGAATATTCTGTCATCTATATATGAAATGAAATTTTTAACTTAAACAATTTGGATATTGAGGAAATTAAATTAACAAAGCTACTAGCTAAGGTTTGTTCATTAATCCTCTTTATTTCTTCTCTTGGTGTCTTATGAGATTTTTCTTAGTTTTCATCGTCACTGTCTTTCTCCTACAGTGCAAAAAACAAGAAACAAATCAAAAGTCCGATAACAAAATGAAAATTTGAAAGTCTTTCTCTTTAGTTACCTTGGAATGTTTGTCAAAATGGATTCTTTTGTCTGATGAGAAGTCTCGAGATGTGTTTCTGAAGAAGGAAAGTGTCTCAACATCACCATTTGCGATGCTTGCTTCAAGCTACCAACAAGACAAAAAAGATGAAACACAAAAGTAATGTATGTTTTGCAAATCAGAGTTTTAAAAAGACATATAATAATAGTAGGAACCTGAACATGAATGATGCCCAAGACGATGCTTGTAATGGGTAACCAGCTATCTTCAGGAGAAATAGATAGATTCGAACTGCAACATTTCAATATGAACAACACTAAACAACCAGAGGGAACAACCAAACCAAGGCTATAAAATGCAGAATGAATTATGGTTTAAATTGTAAAATTTGAAGAGGGAGACGAAACCTGAAATAAGGAAGAAGATAAACAAGAGCATAAACTGCGTAACGAGATTTTCCGGTGTCAAGCCAAGCGAAGACCCAACTCTGAATGAATGATTAGGGCTTAACTATATATAAGAGAGATTTAATTAGGAGCATTTTAAACACAAACCAGCCAATTGAAGTATGGGATGAAGCTAATGATTCCCATAGCCGCCAATCTCATATCTGTTGAAACAATCGCTGAGTTCTCTTCTTCTTCCTCCTCATCCTTGACTCGCTTTGCCACCGTAAATACAAATGAACTGAGGATACACGCTCCAATGGCGGTCACCAGTGGTGCGTCCTGTGAAAACTCCGCTCTGCAAATTACTCGCTCAATCTTCCTACATACCTGACAAATTAACAAGTTATTGGCCTACATAAGTATCTATCTCGAGAGAATCATTGATTAGTGGCTTTGATTCGATCACCTTGTTAGGGTTTTGTAGGGGATAGGCCAGAGTAAGCGGTAACGGAGAAGAAACTAGTCGGGGCTTTGTGTGGAAAGAAGCGGAAGATGAAAGTCTGCAAATCGAGAGAGACAGCAGAGACGCCATGGATTCTTGAGCTTCGAGCTCGGTGGATCCGCCCGAAAGTGACAGCGATTACGAGAAACAAGGAGAGAGGCGGAATTTCAATGGGCCGTTAAAGCCTACACACTTATGGGCCCATTCGTATATTTCTTTTATAAAATAATAATATAGTTGCCAAGAAAATAACATCTATGGATAATTCAGATTACAAATTTGGGAAGACATACAGTATTTTTATAAGTTGTTGTATTCAATTGAAAAAAAAAGGTTTCAAAATGAGAGTTTCTTTCTGCAACAAAAATATTTCACTAAGAGAGATACATCACAAAACTAAGAATGAAAGAGCAAAACAATAAAATATAAGTAAAGTATTATATATTAACCGGTGATAATACCAGCTAAAACATCACTCTTCCCTCTCGCATAAATTGTGTAAACCAAACGAATCGCATCCAGCCATCCATCTAAAGACTCCCATGAATCTGCAACCTGTTATACAATTCAATTTTTCACCCATATCACAACCAACAATCCAAACCAACTATCCAAACCATCTCCGGTTCCAATACTTCCTAAACCACAAATCAGGATTGGATACTTACCAAGAATACTGGGCCATGAATGGTATCAATGCACAGACCAGCACCCGGAGGTAGAGTGAGATCAGCACAAGGCGTCACCGATACTATCTCTGTAATATTCACTTTTACCGTCTTCTTCTCCATGTTTGTGCTCATTGATTCTGTTTTTCCTGACAGGTTTCTCCCCATTTCTCTTGGTTCAGGCTTCAGTACCTACACGCCAGCCGGGTTATACACTGACTTTCAATCTCTATAGAAACACTATTCATCATCTCCTGGTGTAATCTCATGATTCAACTTTCGATAGTTCTAAAGATACTCAAACTGAGTGTATACCTGTAGAAGCCTCTCGTGATTGAGTTCAAATTCCGTGCGTTTCCAATCACTGTGAGGAGCAAGTGAGTTGCCCACAGGTGGTGCGGTTAGATACCCAACTTTTAGATGCGGTAGAGGTAGCTGTCAAAATATATTCAATTTACTTTTTTTGCTCATTCCCACAAATAAAATCAACTTAATTGTGTGAAGTAATGGGATTGTACCATGGAACGAACGAGCCTCAAAGCGCTGCTGTAAACCTGGACCAAGAAATGGATCAGCCTAACCCAAGGAAGTTGATGAATCTACATCTGGCACCCAATCTTTTTTTCTAGAAATGACTCAAAACATCTTTGATTTCAGCACAAAACGAAGATAATAGGCTTACCGAGTAACTTGGCTTCAACGAATGAGCTGCAGCAATATAGATCGCAGATTGGCTGTATAACTCACCGGGAGGCATGTCTTTGCCGTTGCCTGAACCCCCGGTTCTAAGAGTGTCTTCTGCTAATCCATACTGCAAATGTGTTATATGGAGAAGAATCCACAGGGGTCAATTAACTGGATCGGAATTATAAACCTGCATGTCAAGAGTTTTCTATAACTGACCAGAACGGTTCCAAGGTTGTATATGGCTCGATGGAAATCAAATTGCAACCTGATTGCCGCTCGAAACTGTATGGTAAAACAAGTGAAAAGGGACAATAAGAAATCAAGCATGCATAGCAAATGCAATGTTTACATTAGTCAGAAAGACAAGTAAGCACCTTGCTAATGGCAGTTCTGACAACTTTTTCCTTCTCTCTCGCAGGAACAATTTGACTGAGTTCCTAATGAAAAACCCAGGGAATATTCTTAGTTTTCAGCATCAGAATTTTTTTAAATAGGCGCACTTTTTATGTCGCAACTCGCAACATATTATGGAGATAAAACACATGTCATTCAGTTACCTGCAGGGCCAGTCCCCAGTTGTTTAATGCCTGCAGAAATTAATAATTTAAATTATATGTCAGATAATCAAAAGACTACAATAAAGAACTAACTAATTGATGACACAGGCTTAAAAAGGACATCATATAGTTGGAAAAGGTTTAGCTTTGAAGAGATGGTATTGTGAAGTTTGTACATCAGACGTAGGACCATACCTGGGAACTGTTCCAATTGAGCTGGACAGCTTTTTCATAATTATTAGTCGCCTGGAATCAGAATGCCGAACACACATTTCTTTAGTATTAGAAGTTGAGATCAAACAACGATAATTTTAGTTTTCACAATTAGCAGGATAAGGTCCTGTCAGTCCCGATATCATACGCAACATTATTTACCTGTTCCCATAGTTCTTCAGCCTCCTTTGTGCGACCACGCATCTTTGCCCTATCAGATATTGCAATAGCCCAATTGTAGTAAGCCTGCAAAAGAATCACACACGTCATACATATAAGTAGAAGGCATTTATGAACTGAAAATAAACAATTATCTTGGTTATGAAGTATACATAAGTGTACAGAAAAGACAGTTCTTTTCTTTTCTATTATATTAGGATTTTCTATTCTATGATAGTGAAAACCACCATGTTGCATTTTGCAGTTACATAGACCAGAAACAAAACTAACAGATCTAGAATCCTATCTATACATACATCGTAAAGCGTTGGGCAGAGACGGGTTGCCTCATCGTACTTCTTACAAGCTTCCTCGAGCAAATCATCTTTAGAAGGTGAAACAGAATCTGGGCTGACATTATCAGCACTTTCCTGTGGAGAAAATATGGCAAGTGATGAAATTCAGCATTGTTCCCAGTAAAAGCATATGAACGAAAAAAAGTTATGATGTCCCCAAAGACAGACACTTCTAAGCTCTTACATAAGTACTTTTAACTCATGCCCAGTGTTAATGAATTTTAAATATAAGTTTCAGCTTCTTATTTCAGTTATCTTTCGATTATTTCCTTCAACACTTGCAAGTAAGTTCTAGGCCAAAACAAATTCATTTCCTTAATTACTTCCATATGATTATGTCCAACGAAAGCCCAATCGCATATAAGAGAGAATGCGAGACCAAGAAAGAGAGAAGTGCAAAATACTCTAAAACGAAAAGAAACCAAACCTGGAGAATAAGTGCCCAGTTGTATAATGCATCATGATCATCCGGATTTCTCTCAATCGCACTAGCATACCTACAAAGTTGCAGCTCCCGAAACAGTTAAAAACATAAAATATCAAGCCTTCCAAATGAGCAATAAGGTCAATGGAACTATTTTACTAAATTTCTATATCTATCAAGCCTGCCTTTGAGAGCATAAGTTCCAAGCAAATAACAATCCTAATTCATTGGTAAATCAACAAAGCAAAAAAAACCCATGATTGCATTTTTAGTGGAAACTTAAATGGGGAGATGAAAAGTGTTACATACTTGCGGGCAGCAAATGCAAGAACACGCTGGCGAGATCGACCCTCTTCGTCGTTAACTTGGATCCTGTTGATCAGATCCATTGCAGGATTGTTCTCCGCTGGTTGAGAAGCACTTTCCCGACTTAAACCAAATTGCAAAAAATCATCGTTAGATGATCAAAGTTAGTTAGTTAGTTATACAATTCAACGAGAAAGAGAGAAACAAACCTAAAGGGAGAAACAGAACTGTGAGGAGTCCCATCTCCTTCCTCGCTTTTTAGTTCGCTGAGCAACTCTCTCATGGTAAATGTCTTGTTGCCTTCATCTTCTTTTTTGAGCACAGATGAAGATTCCTTATCAGTCGGAGATGATTCCTGATTGGCCTCCCTCGACTGGATCGGGATCTCCTCTGATCCTCCCGTCGACAGATCCACATCGGTTACCACAGGTTTTACTTCCTCCGGCGTTGCATCGATTACCTCCGATTGTACTTCCTCCGGCGTCGCATCTGATTCTATTTCCGGAATTTCTTCGGTATGTTTGGGCTCAGTGTTGGATTGTGGTTCCGGAGTCGGCTTTTTCTTCGTTTCAGACTCACCTGGTGATGATCCATTGTGCAATTGAGGCTCTTCAACAGTATCCGCCATAGGAGAGAAGATGAATACAGTCCGAGAGTGATCAGAAAATAAATCTAATCTCAAGAGGAAGAAGAAGAAGAGATCTGATGTTGTAGAATTGGAAACGAAGACGAACCGAAGAATGGTTTGTTACGGTTATACACTTAACTCATTCTAAGAGCCTCGAAGAAACCAGATTAAGTCAAACCCCTCTGCTTGCTTCAGCGGGTTCTCTTTCTCTCTATCACTTTTTCGGGTAAAAATTCTCGGACATCGAGCGATGAAGACGTTTTCAAGCGTTTTAGGACAATGTTTTCTTTCTTCACACATCTTATGTAACAATAACAGATGAGCACTAACAAAGAGTGCAACAAGTAAAGTGATCGAAAAGAGTGAGATTTAACATCTTAGATCTTGTCGTGAAGATTGACGACCAAGTCATGAGCATCGTCTAGAAGTTTCCAAACATCAAGATGACCAGCCATGCTATTACATTCCTTCATTATCTCATCCATCCCACTGTATTTCTCTATGATCGTCTTTCTCCTCTGCAACACGCTCGCTGCTATCGCATAAAGCAACAAATCTTCTGTGGGTGGTGCCCGTAACCGGATTCTCCCCCATGTCGCCTTTGCAATCCCAGTTCGTATGGCGGCTTGATCCGCCCACATTACTTCCCAGAGACAAAGCGTCTGCTCAAAGGTTAGTTCTCGTCTGAACAGAACCACCACCATACGGTATACAAAGAAGCAGTCTTCTGCTTCAAGGTTCTCCAAGTGTCGGTACAACCGAATGTCTTTGAATTTTATGATTTTCGATACCATTGAGAGTTGTCTCCTGATTCCAACCTCGTCTAGCCTGAAATTATGTCGTGCTTTACTCATGAACCCGACAAAGCACCAGAATGCTAAGACGTCATCTTCCATCACTGCGATTAAAGGAGATAGTAAGTCGCTCATTCCTTGACAGTAACCGATTTCTGGGTCGTACACTGCATATGCTTCAAGGATCCCGACCAGACGGGCTGCGTGGAATATCCGGCAGGGTTCCAAGTGCTCGTAGTCATTGAGACCAACCTGTATGGCTATTCCCCGGGCTTTTGTCTCAGAAACAGCAGCTTGAGATGGTGAGTAGGGAACCCATTCGTCATTTGCTCTCACGGCATCCAGGCGGATAATTCTCTGCCACGTAGTGATAAAATCCTCGTCTGCTGCCTTAGATTTTGGCTTTGATGATGGAGACGAAATGTTTTTTTCTTGGTTAACAGTATTGTGGCTTTCTGCTTCTTCATTAGCTAGAAGAGGTGAAGTCTCGGTTTCTTCAGGGCTCGTTGAGTCTGAGTCATTAGCAGCAGCATCTTCAGTGGTGACATCGCTCTTTTCACAGTCCTCATCCTGCATAACCGATTCGGAATTCAACTTCTCTGAATCTTCTATGGCGATGGGTCTTGCGGAACTAACCACTTCCTCAATATCATGGGAATCAAGGACCTGACTGTCTTCAGTGTTGCTGCTCTGAGCTGTCTGCTTTAAGTCACAATCATTTTCACTGCGTTCATGAATCTCGCGACACTGTCTCCGCAGGTTTTCATATTCCTTCCTGCAGGATTCCAGATATATAAGAAGTTACTTACAAATTGACACGAAATCTAAGTGATAGGAGTTCCAAAAATACTACTTATATCTAGTTTTATCAACACATTGAGCAAGTTAATAACCAGATACCACCTAGCGAGAACAGAGAAAAATGGAAATTAGTGAACATACTGTTTCTGTTGTCGAATAGAATCTCTTTCTTCCTTGGTGCTGTTTAAGTCATACCTGTGAGAGGTAAGTAGATAAGGTTACAATGTGTCAGGATGATAAAGAGTACTAATAATTGACACATGATTCATTATCAAAGTAAACGGAATATAGAGGAATGGCTGGTGGAGTTTTGGAATGGCGAAACTAGGACTAATCTTATAAATCTCTTGGAAGAAAAACATAAAGCAAACTCTCCCATCTCCTAGTTAATGATCGGTTTACTCTTGCGCACTTGTTTCAGCCTTAAACCTATACAACATCAATAGTCAACCCCAAAGGAAAATCTACGCTTCAACATTTAGAGCATGCATGAGTAACGAACCTAAGGCAGAACAGACACACCCACACCAAATGATAACAATGGGTCAAATCCTACTTCAGCATTAAAGTAAAACAAGGAACAGTGACAAAGATGCTGATTCTTACACTCCAAGGAGGAATGGCCAAACTTCTGGTCTGATGCTTGGATCCACACCCTGAAACAAAAATAAGAATTAATATCTCAAGGCATAAAGGGAAATTTTGGTTAAAAGATCAAAATAACACTCATTAAAGCTGATTTTTTTTTTCTTATTTAGCAACATACCCCACTGCGAACTTTCTTCAGAAATTTAACACCTCCATCATTGAGTCGCCCTTCCTCTGTGAAAAAAGCATTCCACTGTTTAAGTTGAAGAGCATGCTTTCTTCTCCTAAGTGACCAAGGTGATCCAATGCTTCCTCTGAAGAAGTGGATGGGCAAAAAATGAACAACGTCATCCAGTAAATGTAGAAAGAAAAAAAAAACTACATATACAAAATGTGGTGATAAAAAAGCTTTCTACGAACAGATAAGACAAGCTAAATGGTACATATTATTTCCTATGTTCAAATGCAAGTACCAATGGAGTAAACGCACATCAGAAGACAAACTCTTAACCACTTCATCCCTAGTTATACCAAGCATTGGAAGAAAATTAAAAGAACCAGAAGGCACAAGACTACATAGCCTTGACAGTCAGCAAAAATTATGAAAGACTGGGAAAGGAAAATGTAGGGGCTGGTCATTTCAACTGTTCACAGTATGTGTACCTTATAAAGTTTTTACGATGTACAACCTAAAAAGACAATAGACTCATCGCTTGGTTTGTAGAAAGAGTCATAACAATGTAAAGGGATTTCCAGGTTGATGGTAAGAGATTTAACAATGAAAAGCCTGTGTGTCTGATAAAAATTGCAAAAGAAGAAGCACATATACAAATGATTATCGAGAGTTTCTAGAGGAGATTATACATGGAAGTTTCAGACTTTCCCCTAAGGACCCTTCCTAGAAAATCACTCTGCTTGTTCTTTACAGACCAAGAGAGCATGGCTACCCACACGCCATTCAAAAGACAACCCAACAAACAACCAAAAAGTAAAACATTAAACATTGGCTACATTATTCTCATATTATACTATTAAAATCTTTGGTCACTGGAGTCTATGAAAATGGACTTGAGAGATACTATGGCCAGGAAAATGCTCAGCCTGAGTCATACAAGACAGGAAGAGGTTGTAGTATTACGAGTTAACTAACATTGAATCAAGAGCTTGATGGCGATAACCTAACTAATAGAGAACTGTTGGGAAAGAAAGGCATGGGAATCTAGTCGCAATGTTGCAACAGTTGGAAAAAACTCACAGAAATGGAAAATCAGGGATCAGCAAAAAAACAGGTTAAAGTAACAAAGAAGCAACTACAAATAGTACCGATCAAATATATTACCAAACGACTACTTAAGTAAGCATGAACAAGTAGTGAACAATCTTTGCTTCGAAGATATCGATTAGAAGATAATCAGATCTTTGGGTTTATATATTATATTACCTGCGAGAGTAGACGACGGTGAAAGTCAAGGCCAGACCGGCCATGACGGTGACAGCGACAGCTAGACCAACATTGGAAGGAGCAACAGCCGATGGCCATAATCCGCCGGAGTAGCCGTTCCTCGCGGCACCGCCGCCGCTGCTACCGTCGGCAAAGACGATCCATTTGGCGCTGAGGAGCAGCGAGAAGAAGACCTTCGTCAATCGTAGTCGTGGAAACATCATCCCAAAGCTAGGGATTTTGCTCACTTTTTTGCTCCAAGATTTCTTCTGATTCTCAGAGTAATCATAGCAATTTGCTAAGCTTGTTGAATTGTGAATTTTTTGGTAATTGAAAAAGTCTGAAAGGTCGTTTACAGAAATTGGGCCCACTTATTTAATGGGCCTTCATATAGTTGGGTCATATTTCTTTCGTTTTGCTCCCAACAGAATGGTTATATGTTTTTAAATATGGGCCTACAATCGTATGAAATCTAAGCTCTCTGTAGCTCAATGGGGCTATAGAATGCGGCCCCGTGATGCACGTGGTTGTCGAACTGCAAAATACAAGTTTCTTGCCCACGCTCACAATTAGCGCGTGGACGCCACTTCCCCGAATTCTGTGGACATGCAGAAATCGCTGTTTTTCGAAAATTTTGATAATTTGGCGCGTGAAGATCATTTTTTAATGCGAGTCGAAAACAAAAACCTGATACTTTTATATAATTGTTTATATTATAGCAGCTAGTGTAAGAAAATCAAGTGATTTGACTCAAACAAATTTTAAATTTATATTAAATATACATAACATTTTTAAACATACATATTTTTTTTTACATTTTAATTAATTAGCATTCTAATATATACAATTTCAAAAGATACAATTTTGTAGATAAAGTCATATACATACATATCTTTTGATCACTTTTTTTTTACATTTTAAGTAACTTTTTTTTGTTTTTTTAAGATGAAATTATCATTAGAAATCATAATAAAATTATATATTGTTTCCAATAAAGAGATTTGTTCTCACTTCTCATATACATTTTATTATTATAATATTTAAATATTTGGTTTGTTTGTTCATGTAAAATACGTTAGGTTTTTACTTCTTTTTTCAGATTCTTTTAAATTCAACTCAATCTTTTCTTTTTCTTTTTTCTTTCTGTAGGTTAGTGCTGAATTTATCAGAGTTATATATATGGACCGATGTAGAATATATGTGGTTTGTTGAAATATTTTTTGTGTGTTTATTCTCAACCCCTTTCCAACAATACTGAATGTTATAATAAGATTATTCAAAAAAATTTGAAAACAAAATATGACACAATTTTTTCAAAACAAAAATGAATGCGACCATTTTAGTAAAATGTATCCACATTGCGTTATTCTTTAAAATGAAATAAATAAATAAGTGTTTAGTAAAAGAGAAATTCAATCGAAGTCGAAGGGCTGAGATTTCCACGCAGAGGCAGTCAAAAGCGATAGATCCTTCCAACCAAGACGGAGGGTTCCATTGTCTTCAACTAACGTATATCCATTCCACGGCAACATACCCAACAGCAAACCCGCTTGCGTGGCCGGGTTACCCCGAAGAGAAACGGGTCTAAACCCGACCCGACTGAGCTCCAGTTTCCACATGATCCTCCTCCTTGCTCCGTGAGCCACAATGTTCCTTATCTCCGTCGCCAAAAAAACCTGCTCGACCGTGAATCTCTCTCCGCTCTCTTCAGCCAATCCATCTCCAAGCGCGTCGAACAAGGCGCTGTAATAATGCAAGGCCTCCACGAATCTGCCTAAAAAGCTTCCTCCATGGTCGTAGCTCAGTTCTTGCTCCACCACCGTAATCAGATTCGGTTTCAGCCTCCGCAGAATCTCCAGCGTCTCGAGATCATTCCCGGTGACGTCGTATAACCGATGCTGCATCCAGTGAACCACCACAGCTTCGCCTTGTCTCGTCCCGAGTTGACTCGGATCGATTAGGTTTCCGATTTTGCCTTCAATTGGATGAAACTCGAAAGGGAGGTTCAACGAGGATGCGAAATCGGCGAGTCTCCGGCCAGTAGAAGCGAGTAGATCGGAGGAGGAGCCGAATCCGGTGATCCGAATTGATCGGAGTTTCCGAGGACGTGAAGCGAGGATGTGAAACAGAGCCGGCCACTGAAGACCTTGCATCACGTCAAGATCGATGATATGAAGAGAATCTTCACCGTCGAGCGCCTGAAAAATGGCTTGATTGGCCGTGAAATGAGAGAATTTGATGAGAGGAGTGACGGAGTTAAAAGTCTGCAAGGCGGAGAAGATTTTCTGAGAGTGAACAAGAGAGAGTGGTTTCTCTGAGAGTGGTGTACACGCTCCGGCGAGGTAAGAGCTGAAAACGCGCGTCTGTAGCGCATGTGCGAAGTAAGCGACGACTCGCTCCGGGGAGGAAGCGAAGGGAGAAGATATCTGGGAGATTTCGGATAAGAGAGAGGAAGCTTCACGGAGATGATGAGTGGCGACGTATTCGGCGCACTGGAGGAGTAAGCTAAGGAGTTTGATAGCGAGTGTTTCTTGTGGGAATTGGATGACCCTATCGTCGATACGGCGTTTAGCGGCGGAGGGATCGTCGGAAGAAGGGAAATCTCTGTCGATACGTTTTGTAGACATGGGGAGTTTTGGGAGAGAGGAATCATTGAAGAGAGAAAGAAGAAGAAGGACACAATTGATAGAAGAAGCAAAAGTTGGAAAAAGATTCGAAAGGCAGAAAGGGTTTGAGAGAGTAATGACAGGAATTTTCAAAAGACGAGACAAGATAGTATTTTGGATTGATCAGTTTCTTAGAAACTCTTTTGCAAACATTCACTGCTACAATCAATTGCTCTTTGTGAACAGATTAACTCTTTTTGTCTTTTTCTACTTTGTAATAGTTTAACTAATTCTTTTTTTTTTCATCAACATAGTTGAGATATATTATGTCTGCTTGAAACTTGGTAGCAACCATTTAGCTCTGGCGATCATTAGTGACTACTACAGTCATGCCTAGATCAAAAAGCCTCGTGGCCCAAACAATCAACTTGTTTAAAGAAACCTGATGAATAAACCTTGTACACGCGGAAGGCGTAAGGACCACAGTCTAGTGATAAGTCTTACCCATTTTCTGTTACTGTCACAACAAGTTTTGTGGCCCATTACCCTACCATAAGGCCCAGTATTCTTTTTTTGTCCAGACAAAAACGACACCGCTTTTCTGATAAATCTGAATTTTGCTCAATAACTGTGATATGCCTTTTGGGGAGATCTTCTAGTATGAGTTTAACCATACAGTAGTTGGCTTCAATAATTTTTGGGAGTTCAAAAAACTCATAGCTATGTATCTTGAGTGATCAATCTTAATTATTACGTTCAAACTTCAATTAGGTTTCATAAAGAGTTTATGTATGTTCCAGGTTGTGATGAATTTGATTAAGATGAATGAAGTTGTTATGTTGTTCATAGGGAGGAGACTCAAGAGACTCGTAATCGGCGTCCAACACAATGTTTGGTCGTGGACATGTCTCATCTATTCAAAAACTACATAGTCACCTGTCGGGGATGCAGAGTTAGCTAACTTAGTCCTAAAGAACTTTGAGTTTACCTCCA
Organism: Erysimum cheiri; assembly: GCA_900406345.1. Lineage (NCBI taxonomy): Eukaryota > Viridiplantae > Streptophyta > Magnoliopsida > Brassicales > Brassicaceae > Erysimum > Erysimum cheiri. The sequence continues at coordinate 15,915 of OVAQ01000781.1, forward strand.
ACATGAACCGCAGAGACTTCGAATACAAATGACTTAGTTGTGCCTCAGTTCCATTAAACCCCATGTTCGTTTTTATATACATACTTAATATTTGGTCCAATGCTTGGTTTATTTTTCCATATATTTCCTCTTAATTCAATGCCTATGATTTATTTGCATTTTTCAAAATTTAAATTTCATATATAGAAAACCAAAAGATCAAAGTAATAAGTGAATCTTGGTATCACTGAGTTTCACAGTAGAAGATCATATTCTAATATCTCCTCTTCTTTGGAGAATGATCTCATGAGCTTTGTTTGGGCTATTGACTCCCTCAAGAACCTAAAAGTCTCTAAGGTTATATTCCAGGCCTCCTCTGTGGAAGTGCGTTCAGCACTCCTAGGGCCCTCCAGGTTTCTACCGCTTTTGCCATTGATTTCTCATATTCTGAGTCTTTTAAATCAGTTTGCTGAGTGGACTATTGAGCATATGTGTCTGGCAACCAACCTGCGATGGCAATTGCCAATAGCGTTACCAAAGACCAGAGATTACAATCATATGTTGCAAAAGGAAGTCCGGCTTGGCTCACTCCCCTCATCTTAGCTGAGACCTCTGCAATGAACGCTGCAGGCCCCTGTTAATGGTGCTGTTGTATTTTGCCTCTGTTTTTTTCTATCTCTGTCCGATACCAAGTGGTATCTTAGCTTCTTTTACCTTATGTTGCTTTTGGGAAGTGTATTCCCCTTGGAACTTTTTACCTTATTATTATAAAGGATCATTCAGCGTTAAAAAAAATAAATAATAAGTGAATCTTCTGATCGAGTTAAATATCTTAGTGGTAGAAGAAACCTTACACTTGTCATCTGATTTAATTTAGAAACTCTCAAACTTTCTGCAAAAGTTGCACTATGATGTACAAAGGGATTTGTTTGAATATAATTTCATATTCATACAAAAAAAAAAAAAAAAAACCTTATAACCCAAGTGGGCTATTGGTATTAGTCCTATAACTTTCCAAAGGCTCATTAACTTCATTTTATAGGACTTTCTAAAAAATGCCCTTCACAGAACTCCTAATTCAAGTTCTATTTGGGAGGAAATTAAGCAAAGCATAGATTTCTGCAAAGAGGTGTATGCGTTTCGACTTAGAACTCTTCGGATATTACTTTAAACAAAAAGAACTCCATTTTTTTTTTTTTGAACAAACTCATGATAATTTCATTGATTTAAGCCTCAAACTCTATTGAAAGAGGAGGAAGTACAACCAAATGAAAGGTAAAAAACAGGATAACAAGACAATAGGTGCCTAAACAGCCAGCAAATAAAAGTTAAGATAGGGATAGATTGAAGATACAATGCTACATAGGAAACTAACGGAGATCGGAAATTTTTGATCCTCGAAGCTTCATAAGAGATTGAATCCAATGCAACCCGAAGGGTTACAAGCTCTGCAGCAAGGGCAGAAGAAACCATCAGCTGGGAGGAAGATCCTTGCAAAACCAGCGACGCTTGATCATCCAAACCACTCCGAATAGGAGGGAATTTTGGGAAGAGAACATGGCAGTGCGTGCCAAGATGAGGAGGCTCAGTCTTAAACTGAGATAGCACCTCCCATTTCACATCTACAAAATCATAGATGCCAACGCTAATAATCGGGACAAAGCCCTTAGCAAAGTAAAAGGTTAGAACTTGTCTAACAAAAACCTCAATACAAGGTAAACTGGAATCACCATTAATGTGATCCAAGAGATTCCATCGCCCATCCAAGAATATGCCAAAAACAATGACTGATTTCCAAAGGAAAAGGTTAGGATTACAGGGCTCATCATTCCATCGATAAAAGCTAGTTAATCCTTTCTTCATCTCAGTTCTAGAAGACCAACTAGTCCTAGTGAATGGAGGGAATAAGAGCAATGAGTCAGAAATATACCCTAACGAGATGCACTCGAAACGGATCTGACAACACAATCTGCACAAAGCAGTAAAGTATCTCAAGGCAAGCCTGATGGCTAGGAGAATGTCACCAGAGGACACAAAGGAAGAGGAAGAGACCACCGAATAGTTCAGATTGTCAGTCTGAGACAGGGACGGAGTGGTGAAGGGAG
>OVAQ01000782.1:0-25072 GCA_900406345.1 Erysimum cheiri
ATTTATCGAGTATTAATTTATAGAGGTTCTACTGTATATCCATGAAAGGTTGGAGACTAGGAGCCAAAAAGGGATCCTTATATATATATTAGCAAAACATAGACATATGAGAATAAGTACACCATATTAACAGAAAATACACATAAAAGTGATCAAGAAACACATATATGTTGAGAATTAAGATTAAGAATGATGTGATGGTTAAGGAAAGCAGGAAAGAAACTCTATTAATACGAGAAAGTGAACAACTTTATGAAAGGAATTTGAGTACCCAAAGAAGATTTTTGAGAAAGGGAAAGCTGAGTCATACCTTTCCTGGATAGAAACGTATCTCAAAACTTAAAGGAAACGAGACTCTTTCCTCAAGCCAGTGACGGACATAAGCTTCATGCTCTGATGGGGAACTAAAGGTGATGTTATTTGGATAGACAAGCTTTTGGTGCTTTAATGTCAGCCATGGAATCACCAAAGTGACTCGTCTTTCCCCGTCATTTGCAAGGTAGGCAGCACGGAACAGAGGATTAACAGCAGTTCCCGTCAGCCATGGAATACTAGCTGTGGTAAATATGGCAATGTGCTGCTGCTGCTGTTTCGTCATATCATCTCAAGTTAAACCTCGCTGCTGAAGAAACTGTAGAACTCCAGTGTCCTGTAAATGAAATTAAGATAACTATTACAGATTTCAATAACATGTTCACTGTCGCTGGGCGGAATTTAGAAATCAAAGATAATTAACATTCAATAGAAGTGAACGGAGCATTGTTAACCGAAAATGGAATAGGTTTCAGTTTTGTGTTATAGAGAGTTTCAACAGAACTTATCTTTTTCAAAGCTTTAAACTTTAAGGAACATCAAGTTGAGTAATTACAAAAACCAATAGATTATTGACAATAGATTGTTTTAAAGCAATAGATTGTTTCTACTACCGTATCTTCTTTCTCTTTTACCATCTTCACACAATCAGGAGGATTTTCTCGACTACAATTCTTATTTTCTGTAAATTCAAACAATCTTTCACAAAGCCTCCTACATGGTTCAAAGCGATTCACGGAACGCAAAACATTTTCTAATAAACATCTGAACGAAAAACAGCGAAAACATTCCGAAGAGCCCAAGGAGCAAATCACGCAAGACACACGAGGATCTATACAACTAGTTACATGAAACATCAAGAAAATTATCAGAAGAAAATCTTCAAATTGAATCCATACCTGGAGGATTCCAATCCAGAAAAGAAAAAAAAAAATCCTTGAGTTGAGAGATTTTATAAAAGCTGATTCGCGTCGAGTCGCAAACGAAACAGGGGAAGAGAAGAAGCAATATTCTAGGGTTTGCGTGGGAAGGAGAATATTCTTGAAAGGTATTCGTCGTCTCTTCCTTGTTTTTTCAAGTCATTTGTTTAAACCAAAGTTACAGGCTGGTCTTCGCATCATCCTCCAATCTCTACTTTCTTTTTCCGCCAAGTCTAGAACGACGAAGAATCGACTTCGCGTGTTCAGATTACGTGCCGTTTCTTTTACATTTAAACATCATCAAGTTTCATCCTCCAAGTCAAAAACAGGGGGGTCAGGCACTGTGTCAAACTGTGTGCCGTTTCTTTCACCTAAGAGCATCATCAAGGTTTTTAACGCTCCAAGACAAAGACGGCACTCAAGGCAGGTTTATGGCCCAATCCAATTATTGACCTGCCGGTTTTTAAAACGTAGTTTCAACTTAGATATCGAACCGACCGGAATCAAACCGAACAAATTGTATAAAGTTCGAACCAAATAGAATAAAATTTTCCTTTTTGTTGAGCTAAGAACCAAATCGAAATGCAATAAACACAATAGAAAGCGGATTTCTTTATTGATTGAATGTTAACAAGAAAGCTTGAAGAACACATGAGCCTTTTGCAAGTATCGAATTAGGGTTCTTGAGTGCAAAAATTGCGGATCCTTTGTAATGAAGGCGAGAGCTCCTTTATATAGCTAGGTCGCTAGTCGTGATGTCCTAGATTCGTGAATCTTCTTTCCTAAATCTTCTCTTGAGCCTCAAATGCTGTTTTCCATAAGTTGTTAATCGAAATCTTCTCAAATAATCTTCAAATATCTCTCTTATCATTGATTCGAACCGTATCCCGAGCTGAGAAAGGTCGGGCTCGACGATCCCGAGCTGACGGGGTCGGTCTCGGTTTGAATAAGTTGAATTTGATGGTTCGATTGAGGTAAATTCCGGTTCAATCCAGGTTAAGAGATTACACCACTCTCCGACAAATAGCAAGAAATTAAGATTAAAAATCTGAAGCGAATTAAACCCAGAACCGTATTTGAATTCGGTTCTACATTGGTTCTCTCAAACCGAGATTTTATCCATAGAAAGAAGCAATGTGGTAAGAAGAGCACATGATGAGACAATATCATGGGAGAATATGAGAATGAGATTCAGACTCGAGCGTTAATCTTACACCTTCTTTGAAAGAAGTTGGAGAGATCTCAAGTGTCTGAATCAGTTTAGTTATGTCCATAGATATATCTGCTGGTGACACTACGCCTCGATCAACCTGAGAAGACAATTGAGACCCATTGAGTGACTGATCTGCGATTTTCAACATGTGAAATCATTGGTGAAAGCCTTACACATACCGATGATGCAGACACATGTTTAATCAAGGACAGGTCGTGTCCTCTGACTCCTGCAACTACTTGAGCCATTTGAACACGAGATAGCCTCTCGGGTCCACCAGCATTCAAAACTAGCCGCATCTGTTTATCATCTGAAAGCAACAACATGTTGTTGTGATTCTACATTTTCTGTACTATGATGCAGAGAGAGAGAGAGAGAGAGAAAGAAAGAGACTCATGAAAAAGAATCTACCTGAGAAAACCCATCTGTCTATTAATTTCAATGTGATATTCACGAGATCCTTAACGTAAATGGGGCAACGATACTCGTCGTGGAAGAACTCGACCGTGTCTCCTTTCTTTAAGGAGCTATCAATCCACTAAAACATCAAGAAGACCAGCTTCATGGCCAATTCAATGATCTCAAGTATATATATGTCTGCGAAGTTGTTTTGAGAGGCACCTGAATTGGGAGAGTCTTGGGGAGAGGTGATACAGTTTGAGGACCAAAGATGATACTACTTCTCAATATTGCAAAGCTTTGACACTTATCCATGATGAGAAGCTCTGCTGCAACTTTTGATTTCCCGTAAACGTTGACTGCAACAGTCTCGTCTTCTTCCTTGTAGAAAGACTTGACACCTTCATAAACTGAAGTTGAGACAGTAAAACCAAGTCAAAAGCCCAAGTCATGACTCATGATGATTTAACAGTGGCTAATGCAATTGGCAACTAACCTTGATCAGTAGAGAGATGAATCAACAAAGTTTTGTTTCTCTCAAAAGTTGATAACCAGTTTACAAGAGAGGTAGGCACGTTGATGGACATGGCGGAATCTGGATCTTGCTCGCAAACTCGAGGAACAGATAGAGCAGCACAATTAACGACCACATCAGGCTGTAAACAATGGAACAAAATCTTGCTTTCAGACCAAAGAGTCTAAATACACGGATTTTTTTGGTTTGTCAGATTCATATCCATTTATCAGGCATAACAAGAACTTTTGGATCATTGATCAGTTTTTACGCATATGGAAGAAATGAAAGCAATATCAGATGAAATTTCTGGTGAAAGAAAGCTTTAATGGAGCTAGAGATTACGGAATCGGCGATAAATCGAAACCTGACCAAAATCCTGGGAAATGGAATAGAACCCTAAACCGAATTTGAGATCAACAGGAAACGCGGGGAAATGAGGGAAAGCTTCGAGTAAACGGCGGGGAAGTGGAGAAGAGTGGTGACTGAAAGCAACGTCGTATCGATCTCCGCCATTGTTGCCGGCGAAAGCTTGAAGCAGATGCTGACCTAAGTAGCCTGTACCGCCCACAATCAGCACCTTCGTCTTCTCCATCGTTTCCCCTAATTCGCCGATCACACTCCTCCGATGTTTCCTTAATTTTAATTTTTTTTCTTTTCACCAGATTTAATTTAATAAATCGAAATCAGTCCGTCTGATCCAAAGGATGAAGAACAATAATGGTAAAGCAAATTCAAAGCAATGTGGGGAGGAACGATTTGAAGATATATCATTATTGCCAAAAAAGAGAGTATATAAAGTTTCAATCTTTCAGTAAAGAGTTGGAAAAATGTCAAAAACAAAGGACAAGTACAAGTGACCTATAAAACTAACCCTGTTCTTGTCCTTAATTAAGCCCTTTTTTTGGCATTGTTTTTCAAACATATAACATTTTGAAGAAGAAAAAAGAATGTAGACCACAAAGAAAAGAAGAAAGGGAAGATTTGGTCTTTTGGCTATAATAGAGTTGTTGTCTATTTCTCGTGAACGATAGGGCTGTAGACTGGGAACCACATGTTGCGTGTGATGTAATTCACTGTGTCCTCCTGTTGCCATCAAAACTTTCAATTAGATTCCATCTTCTAACTGATAAACTACCTTAAACATGTTTTCATACAAATCTTAGTTACTTGATACCTTAGACATGTGGCTGAGATCTCTGGGACCAACATCGCCATGTCCTTCTGCTATATCATCACAAACTGCAGCTCGTAGAACAGCTGCCCCGACTTCAGCTGTTATGTGTCGGATGCTGCATTTTGTTCAGAAACCAATCGCTTAACATAACACTATAACAGGTTTAACATCCTAAAAAAATAAACGCTTTAGAATGAGAGGGAATTAGACGAAATACTTGTTGATTGAAGGGTAAAGGATGCCTTTTTGGACTTCTTCGTCGGTCATGTAGGACGCAAGACTGTGTATATTTTATAGTATAAATCGTCAGCATTGTCAAGCTCAATTTTGTCAGTTTAAATGGTTGGCAATAGAAGAGAACCATTCGCAATCATTACCATTCAGCAGCTGCTTGCAGCATTCCATCAGTTACAATACGTGCACCAGAGAGAAGAGTCCCTAATCCGATCCTGGAAAAACAATAATAAGTGAATCGATTTTTATTAACAGTCTACAGATTTAAAAGTGGTACACTGAAAGAGTTTTCAAGAAAGAAAACTAACCCTGGGAATAGGTACATGTTGTTGGCTTGATTAACATGTCCTACTTTACCATTCTCTGCAAGAGGGACACAAAATGAATCGTTTTTACATTTTAGCAAATTAGATATAAAGACCATATATGAATCCCACCATAACATACCAAGTTCAACGTTCTCAAATGGGCTTCCACTTGCAAAGACTATGTTTCCTCCGGCGTGCTTAAAAGCATCAACAGCAGTGCATTCGGCTGTCACACGAAAAAAATGTTCATGGCAGACTTTTCAAGATAGTGTTACATTATTATGCAAAGCTAAAAACACAAACCATTCAAGGTGGGATTCGACATAGCAAAAATGGCAGGCTTGCATGAGTCAGATTCTCGCATCGCCTTGAGAACCTTCGATGATCGAAACCAGTAAACCATATAAGTAAAACTGTTAAATTAATATATCATGAAAGTATTTGTTGTCTAAGAAAGTCACATACTTCTTCATGGAAGATACCACCAACTCCAGATAAACCAAGAAGAACATGTGGCCTCACCTTCTTCACCTGAACACATTTTAAACTTTAGACAGAAGCATGATCATATCTAAATTTTGGGGACAATGGTAGGTCCTTTGTTGCTATAAGATGTAGTAGAGAACGAACATTAAGTCAAAGTTTAAGATTGGGTAAGGCAAGAACGCAATAAGGCTTAGGCTTACCACTTCAACGATACTTGCTCCCTCGCGTATCTCAGATGGATTTTTGGCAAAGGGTACAGCTGCTGGGTCAAGTTTTTTCCTCTCCGTGGTGACAAGACCCTGATGTCCAAATCAGTCGTTTTCATTAAAATATTCAAAGGCGCGAGATCTTATGTGGCAACAGATGAAAACAATATGTTGACCAATGCAAAAAAAATGGATATTGGATAACTTTTAAAAAGTTTCCTGACTTTTTCTAGGTAAGCTCTTAGTGGATAGATGCAACATCCAAAAGCAAGTTCTAAAAATGACAATAATATGACAGTTTCAAAGTCAACTAACCAGTGGAACTACGCAAGCGTTATTATTTATTACCAAGCAAGCCAAACCAATTGAGATGAAGTCAAGTACGGGAAAGCAGAAACTTACATCTTTATCTATCAGGTAAAAGTTTTTCGTTGCATCAATCTCGCTGATGCCTGCCATTCTTGCAACTGCCTGTACTGCCATCTTAGTTACACCGAGCCCTGCACTGTAAGTTATAAAAGAAACATACAATGCGAAGATGAGAAGAAAATTAATGCAAAAGTGTATATACATTAGTAAAATATTTCAAGTGAATGTCCAAGTACCTTCCAGCTCCCACCACAACAATCTTTTGGTTCACAAAGTCGGATAAAGGCCGACCTTGGGCTCTTACAGTTCCCAATAGTCCAGCCAGTGCAACACCAGCAGTTCCCTGAGAAGTCATACGCAAACCATATAATTAAAAACAGATATATACACAAGGAGTAGTTATAATGTAAAACACCTGGATTGCGATGATGAGAGCATACCTGGACATCATCATTGAACATGCAAAATTTCTTCCGATATCTTTCCAACGTTTCAAAAGCCCATTTCGCTTGGAAATCTTCAAACTATTATGATGGAAAGAACCATTTAGTCATCCTTCCCACCGAAAGGTAAATGCAAAGAAGAAACCAAGAGTGATAACCTGTACGACGGCCTTTGGCCAACGTGTAAATGCAGCTTCCATAAATTCATCAATAATCTCAAGGTACTCCTCTCCTTCCAACCTAGGTTGTCTGACTCCTAAATCTGTGAAATGGGAAAGAAACACGAATGAGATATTAAGGAAACACATTCACACCACATCAACCAATTAAGATCACAGCTTACAGAGATCATTCTGTAGGAGCTTTTCATTATTTGTGCCCACATCCAACATAATTGGCAAAACCTGCAGAAGAAGAAGAGTATAATTTCGAATAAGGATATGAAACCTAGAGCAGAAAAAAACACAAGGTCATGTGGAGATCCACGTACTCTCTGTGGATTGATTCCTGCAGCAGCCACATACATGTCGAGCTTTCCAATAGGAATCCCAATTCCCTGGACTCCAAGGTCTCCTAAGCCAAGAATACGGCTACCATCTGTGATGACAATCATATCAACCTGCTGAGCTGGCCAGTTATATATCATAGACATCATCTCTCCTTTGTCTTTGGCACTGAAGTACATCCCCCGTGGTCTTCTATACAAACCCGAATAGTTCTGACAAACAAGTCCAACCGTGGGAGTGTATATAATGGGGGCAAAATCTTTGATGTTATCAATAAGGACCTGCAGAGAAGAAGAGTTATTATGTCGCAGGGATGTGTCAATGTGGGATAAAATAAAGTTTGATCCAAACTCACTCGGTAGTACAAAGTCTCGTTACGGTCATGCAATCTATTCAAAATCCTCCATTTAGCTAATGAGACAGATTTTTCAGGCTGTCCCTGTGTATTCCTCTCTAGGGAACGAAAGGACTCAACTGCCAAATTTGTGTGTTTAATACCAAAAGTCTGAGAAACCCAAGAAATGCATAATCACCTCTGCAACATATATATATATAAGAAGATATTTGGGAATGGCTTACTGAAACGATCATATTGCTGTTCACAGGACATAACACGAGGAGGAAGCAAGCCTCTTAGCCCCAATCTATCTCTCTCAGACAAAGGAAAACCTGTGTCCTGCAAAGTGAAGCACGAAAGAGAGTAAAGAGCCATGATAAGCATATATTAGAACCCTAAAATGAGAGGATCGAAAGAGAACCTTATTGAACCACGGATCGTGAAGAATATCGGCACCACGCTTGTGGACGATGCAAGGACCAGGAATCGCCGTGGAGAAGCAGCGCCGAGATCCGTGGGTTCTTGCCGCTGCGGCAGCCTTAGAGAGGCCAGCAATGTTCTTCCACATCATCGGTGTCGAAAATCACTCAAGATCCGACCCAAACACTAGAGAATTGCAAAAGCGCCAATTCAATGATATGTCAACTTCAATCAATAAATTCAAAGAAAAACGAAAAACAGAGAGAAAGAGAATAATGATGAGGAAATCTCTGGGTTTTATGGAATGAGTCAAAAATCGAAAGGAAAAGGCTTAAGCTTTGATCTCTTCTGCTTACGTTTTCCAGTGTGAATTGGATTGTTCCTCCTCCAGTCCAGCTTTGAGAGAGAGAGAGAGAGAGTAGAAGAAGCTGTCTTGAGTCTGAGAAAGAGGGAAGATGTCTGCCCGACGAGCCACTAATAAAAGGGTCAGCCAATAAATAAGGCATCTCTCTCAGTTTCCATTTTTCTTTTTCTTAATTTTCCATTTTAATTTCTTAAAGGAATTAATTCATTTTTCTTCAAAGTGACTCATAATTCAACTTGCCCGAAAGAAAACGGGCAAAGAGGGTATTAAGGGAAATGTCAATATAGAGATCGCCACGTGGACGGTCCTAGATTATTTTCCTGGCAAATTGGCGATGAGATTAGAGGGGAAAGAGCATTGACCAACTCACCGTTAGATCTTTGACACGTATATCCGCGTCGTCGTATTCCCGCTTTTACCCATGCGTGTGTCTCTGGTTACAAATATTACGTCTTCCATAAACTAAACAAACGTCCCCAAGTATACAAAGAATTCAAAAGAAAAGGAAAGCTAATATAAACTTGAGATTCGAGTATTTTTAAGTGAGTACCATCCTTTTATAAAATTATTCGCTGCGGCGACTTGAGACCGTCAGCTTTTAACTCTAACCACTCAGTGCTTTTTTTAATTTTCTACCATTCATTTATGTCTACATAAATTATAATGATCACAGCAAAAATAACTACAACAAACCATTTAAGGGCCGAAAAGCAAAAAAAAAAAAAGGAAGAGGAATACATTCCTTTTTTTTTTTTTTTTTTTTTTTTAAAAAAAAAAAAANAACATTTAAGATGAGTTACTATATTTCACAATCAAATCATAACAATGATCTTAATTTTCCTTTGTCGGCTGATAATCTTGACTATTATATGAGTTAGTATTCATATAAACAGCAAAAGAGTTTTATGTGTTCTGAACTATAATTATATATCAATATTATTTTTCTTTGAAGACTAAAATCTTTACTATGCTTTAGATTATTGGTACTCCTTCATGGTTAATTCCATTGACTGTTGGAAAGGGAGAGACCTATGTATGGTTCCTAGGTAGTATTTTAAGAAATATAACATGGAGTTGAAGAAAAAAAAACAGAAAAACAGAGAGAAAGATCATTCATTGAACATCAAATGCTTATTCTGGCCATTGTAGGCATAATCTAGACATATTCTGCATTTTGTTATATCATCAATTCAATCACGAACCTGCAGATTCTTAAAGCACTAATTCGAAAGTAGGTCAAAGTAAAATCGAATAATGGTATTCAAAACCCAAATGGATTCTGCTTTAGATAAAACCCACCCCTAGATTATTCACCCACAGATTTACAGACACTGATCGATTGGAATATGGAATAACAAGAACTTTCTTGATTTGGGAAGATTCCATGTGTTCTACATGGCAAGGCAAAGACACAGTACTATGAAATTCAAAGACACAGCTAGAAGGGGTTTTTTATGCTCACATTGTCTGCAAATAAGAGACCAGACCAGATCTGCAAATAAAGGGTTTCTCTCCAAACCAAGCAAAAAAACTTTAATGCTCTTTTTCGTAATCGTCCTTGGTTCCAAAGTTCTTGCACCAGATCTGTGAAGGAATTGGGCGTACTGGCATGTGTGGCCTTTGCTGAAAAAAAAAGAAAGAAGCTTTTCTCAAATTGTGATCATCAAACAAGAAAGTGAAAACTATATAGTAGCATGGACATACACAAAATATAACATTTTTGTCACAAGGGACTCAAGCGTTAGGCTACAATATATATAAGCAATGCAAGTCTTCAGTCATTTGCATCCAAACCACTCTTTAAAACATATTTGGTGCAGTGAAGTTGCTGGGTTTCAGAAGATTAGATTTCAGTGTCGAACTACATATTCAACAGACTCAAAGATGTAGCAAAAGAACAAAGAACAAGGCAAACTGGAAAAAATATTCAATGAAATCTCCCAGAGCTGTACACAAATATGCAACACAAAGTAATGTAATGGTCGGAAACAGGGTTTGGAGAGCTCACGAGAATCAAAGGGGTGAAAATCTAAATCAGGTCAGAGACAAACCATCACGAATAGGTTCCCATTTTGAAAAATATTATACAGTCACTGATACAATGACGGCCAATGAATTAAAGGCAATGACTGACGAATTCATGATATAACACATAAAACTGAGTACGAGAAGTTTTGTTAGTTTCATGAGAAACACATTAGTGTGTGTGTTTTCAAGACTGCCTGCTTACAAAACATATTACTAAATGCTCTATTAGAATAGCTTCACACAAACTGTATGATCAGAAACATCAACATTTGTGCAGTAGTAGATATCAACTAATATATACTGTAAAGCATTTAATAGGCTACAGAAATTTATCAAAGATAGAAGTGATACAAAGGTTCCCTAAATCACGCTAGATATTGAGAACTGGAATGGGTTTATTCAAATCTATTTCCACATACCTAATACTAATGACAAACACAGACAGAGAACAAAAGAAGATATGAGTGAAGAAAAATATATCGTTTCCAGTATCAAATTCCAAGCCATTCCCTGTGATACTCCTAATTTTCTTTTCCAATCCAAATTGCTGGCTTGTTTTATTAAGGAGGACAAAAGAAATGATTACCTCGAGCTCAGCAGATAACTTGGCGATGGGGATGCACACTAGGAAAACGCCGAACATAGCAATGGCGGTGTTCCGACGCCAATGCTTGGGCCTACAGTAAGGCCCACCAGACATACTCCAAACTTTGGCTCTGAAATCGCCACCTTGTCCTCCATGTCCATGCTCAGCCCCTCCCATTTTTTCTAGATCGGATCGATTAGTTCCACCAAACACCGATTCCTTTCCCTAGTTCGATGGCCAGATCGATCAGTAACATAAAATCAAAATGAACAAACCCTAGCCTGCTTACATCTACAATACTACCGACATTGATGACAGATTCAGCGAATTGAGTACTTAAATAGAATGATTCCGGCGGACAGGTGATTAGAAATCGGCTTACCTTAGCGAAATCACAAGGATCGCAAAGAAAGAAGAAGACGAAGATGATGAGACTACTTCTTCAGCTTCTTCTAAAATGGTAGTAAGAGGGTGAACCAAACGAGTTATGGCATTTGCTTGTAATTTTATCTGAATTCTGAGGGTCTTTCTATGTGATCTTTATTTGGGCCTTTACTTTCCCTTAAGCCCATTAAAAGTTTACGTTGTCCCAGAAACGACACGATGTTTGCGTCTTTAATTCAACAACGGTAGACTGGGTTTTTTGTTTTGCCTGGAAACGGTGATGGCTGGCGACGGAGCAGATCAAAGTCGGCGCTTTTTCGTGGCGGTTCACGTCGGGGCCGGATATCACGCGGCGTCTAATGAGAAAGCTCTGAGATCCGTCATGAGACGTGCTTGCCTAGCCGCCTCATTCATTCTTCGCCAGGTCCTATTTCCACTCTTTCAATTTCTGAAAAAGAGGAAACGAATTTGATGAAGCCCAAATACTTTAGTGAACTTTGCTTTATCTGCTGAGTTTAGGATTCTGGTGAGTGCATAGATGCTGTTTCAGCCGCCATCCAAGTCTTGGAGGTACTTGTTGGGTCTTTGTCCTTACATAACTCTGTATACGTGACTGTTCTACCGATTCCTATAACGATGAATCTTTGTTACAATAGGACGACCCGAGCACAAATGCTGGTAGAGGTTCTAACCTGACAGAAGATGGTCATGTGGAATGTGATGCTAGTCTTATGGATGGAGTGTCAGGGATGTTTGGAGGAGTTGGAGCAGTTCCAGGTACACATTAAGCTCTCATCTCAACTTTCTTTTTTTAACTTTTCTATCGAATTATACTACTTGTGGAATGGCTGAAGATTTTGGACGATCAACTGTGTAGATCAGGTGTCAGAAATGCCATCAAGATTGCTGCTTTGTTGGTGAAAGAGCAGATTAGTGGGTCAACTCTATTAGGCCGTATACCTCCTATGTAATGAATCACTCTTCTTTGTTCTGATATCATTCCAACTTTGAATCTGTTTTGTCTCTAGCTTTGAAATTCTCCTCTGCCTCCCCAGGTTATTGGTTGGTGAAGGAGCTCGACGTTGGGCCAAATCCAAAGGCGCTCTTTTGCCTGAAACTGTCACAGAAGCTGACCAGGTTTAAGATTTTCACATTCTCTTTGCTTTATTGTCAGTCAACTGATTGTTTTATTCCTTGAGAATAATTTTTGTGTCCTACGTATTGGTTTTTAAAACAGTGGCTGGTTACAGAGAGAGCAAGAAATCAGTGGAGAAGGTTCAAGACCATGCTTTCTGAGGTAGAGGCAAAGAGTACCCTTTCTGCTGAAGAACAGCCGAGAGAAACCATCAAGGATGAAACATGTGAGGACAAACCATCACCCTATGCAGCAGCGGATGAGGATAAGATCATGGACACTGTTGGCGTAATTTGTGTTGACAGCCAAGGACACATTGCGTGTGGGTCCTCAAGTGGCGGTATTGCAGTGAAGGTAATATCAACGAATTCTTAGTTGTTCTTGTAGCTGAAAGTAAAACTGATCCTCTGTTTCATATCATGCATTTTAGATTAGCGGCCGTGTAGGTTTAGCAGCAATGTATGGTTGTGGTTGCTGGGCGTCCTCTAAAGGACCATTTGGAGCTCCATTTCTGGTTGGTTGTTGTGTTTCTGGAGCTGGAGAGTATCTTATGAGAGGATTTGCAGCTAGAGAGTGTTGTACTTCATTGTCACTGTATATTTCCTGTATCCTTCATTCCTTCTTAATGGTTATGCTTTTCTCGGTGTGGTTTGTTCTTCTGTAACAAAGCTAAGAAGGGATTCCTTATGCTCTTAGTGCACAGGCTGGTCCAGCATCTGCAGCCATGAAGGTTTTACGTTCTGTAATGCAACAAGAAGGTTCAAAGAGTGGAATTGCTGACAAAACTGCTGGAATTCTAGTAGTTCAGGTGGATGCATCTGTGGCGGTAAGCCCAAGTTTTGGAACAACCTACAGTATTTCGGTTTTTAAAATCTGAATCTTACTTACTCTGATTGTTTTGATTTCACTCTAAAGGTCCCTGGAAATAAGCCAGAGCTGAATGCTGTTGAGATAGCTGCTGCTTACTCGTCACTATCATTTGGCGTGGGATACTATGGGAACTCGATAGAGAAGCCAAAGGTATGGCCTTTCCTATAGGTACAAAAACAAAAACTCGTCATCGTTAATGGTGGAGCTTGAGAACTAACTTTAGGATCATCGGGTCTCTTTGAACAGATTTCGATTCTCAGGACGAGAAGACAGGTGAACAAGGCTGGGGTAGATCATTTTGAAGCCCGGATTAATCTCCGCTCAACCTGTTGCTGATTGATTTCTACGCTCTCGAATCTGAGTGGAGAAAACTATCTTTGGATGGGACGCACCGCCCTTTCAACATGTATTTAAAAGTAGTTGTGGATCAAGTAACAAGAACAGATAGACAAGATATAAACCAATTAATGGTAAAAGATAAATTTCATATCTGATTTAAAACTTGGTTTGATGTATTGTTAAAAATGTCAAGAGTATTTTGTCCATGTTGAAACGTGATTTGATAAAAAGATGAAGAAGAAGAAGAAGAAGAAGAAAATTCTGGTAGAAGCATAATGAGAAGTGATAATAAGTGAAATATCTTGTGACATTTAAATCATTAAGCTGTAAGTGTATCAGCTCTGCTAAATCAGTTATTCATTAAAATCTTAAAACACCAGAGCAAAATCAATTGGATTCAAAATCCCCACCCTCAGAGTAAGAGTTGTTTTATTTCAAAACGATCTCTTGGCTGCTTCTGAAGTGTTGAAAAGAAGCATGGCTACGGTCATTGGTCCTACACCACCAGGAACCGGCGTGATGTATGATGCAACTTTGCAAGCCTCCTCATAGCAAACGTCTCCAACGTATCGAAAGCCACTGGGAGCACTTGAATCCTGCGTTATTTCATATTATTTTCAAACTGGACTGATTTGAATTATTATATTATGTCAAAATCATCCACTCACCTCAACACGTTTAATCCCAACATCGATGACGACCGCGCCCGGTTTTAACCAGCTTCCTCTGACCATGTTTGGTTGCCCAGCAGCCGAGATTATGATATCAGCTTGTCTTGTAATTTCTTCAGGGTTCTTGGTTCTTGAATGGATAATGGAAACAGTTGCACCTTCTCTCTACCATTTACAAAATACATCAAGAAATAGTAACATCAAAAAAGTAATCATCAAAGGGCATCTTTCAGAAGGTATCATCATTAATTACCTGCAGTAAAATAGCAGCTGGCATCCCAACAATGTTACTCCTTCCGCAACAACTCGATGCATCCTTTTGGAGTACACGGAAGGAATAAGGGTTCTCTTCCACGCATGGCAAGCCGTCCAATATTTAGCGGGTGAAATCCGTCCACATCTTTCTCTATACTAACCGCATTCAATATCTTTTCTTCATCCATATGTAAGTCAGTGTTTATTATTTAGCTATATATGAATGAGTGACAGATTTTGTTTACCGATGGTAGAGGCAACTGAACGATGATCCCATGGACACAAGGATCATTGTTGAAGCCTGAGATGTATTTCAACACCTCCTCTTCTGTAGACTAAGATTGAAAGATTCAATCCCAGCGGATTTACAAGCTTTCTGCTTGTTCTTCACATAAGTTGCAGATTCTTCGTTGTCCCCAACAAGGATTACTGCTAAACCAGGAACCACACCGATTGATTCCTTCATTCTTGAAACTTGGATTGTGATCTCATCTGTAATCTTTTTTGCCTCAGCCTTTCCATCAATTATTATATATCGCTGATGGAGAAGAAGAGGAGCGAATGGAGAGAGTGCAGCCACGGCCAGACGCAGTGGTCCGTAAGCTGAGTTGGCCGACGCACCTGCGGGGGAGGAAAGCACTGTTGCGGCAGTTCAAATCGATAGAACGCAACGTCGTGGAGGAGGAGCAAAACATCATCGACGCCATTTTTTTACTAGGCAAACAGAACAGTAGTCGTGGCTTCGAGCTTAAGTTAGGTTTAACAAAAATAAAGTAGAATTGTTTGCAAAGGTATTTTATACTAGTAGTTAGAGATAAAAATTGTAGAGAAAGATATGTACTTATCCTAAACCTATTCGGTGTTATCTCCTAGAATTAAAATACTTTTATATCAAAGCATATTTAATACAACGACGCCATTTTAATTACCAAAAATAAAAATAATTTCCAGATAAAAATAAAACGCACGTAAAGTAAGCTCCTGATTTCACTGTTGGACCCAACCTGCTGCTGATTGATTTCTGCTCTCTTAAATCTGATCGTGTAAGACATTAAGCAGACAGACAATGTTAAAGACAATTTTATGTGACTTGAAACTATATGTTTGGTTTCATAGAACAAAAAAGGAAAAATATTTTAAAGACCAAAGCAAACCACTGGCTTCAAAAAACAGAGTAAGATTTGTTTATTCCCAAAAGGCCAGCAATCTTCTCTTAAGGTCACTGGAAGTTGTGAATCCTCTTAGCAGATAACAATGTGTTAGATAAGAGCATGGCTATGGTCATTGGTCCTACACCACCAGGAACAGGCGTGATGGCTGATGCAACTTTGCAAGCCTCCTCGTAACAAATGTCTCCAACCAATCGATAGCCACGGGCAGCACTTGGATCCTGCAGTTCACATAACATACTGGATTGATTTGGAAATCCATTATATCACTGAATTACACCATTTACCATATGCCAAAGCTGTACACTCACCTCAACAGGATTAATCCCAACATCGATGATGACTGCGCCCGGTTTTATCCAGCTTCCTCTAACCATGTTTGGTTGCCCAACAGCTGAGATTATGATATCAGCTTGTCTTGTGATTTCTTCAGGGTTCTTGGTTCTTGAATGGATAATGCTAACGGTTGCATCCTCCCTCTAAATTTACAAAATTCATCAATACAGATAAAAAATGTAACTAATGATTGAATGTTCCAACCAGAAAAATGACATCTTTTCAGAAGGTAACATCATTACCTGAAGTAACAAAGCAGCTGGCATACCAACAATGTTACTCCTTCCGATAACAACCGCTCTTTTTCCTTTGATTTCAATGTTGTATCTATGCAACAACTCGATGCATCCTTTTGGAGTACACGGAACGAATAAGGGTTCTCTTCCACGCATGGCAAGCCGTCCAATATTTAGCGGGTGAAATCCGTCTACATCTTTCTCTATACTAACCGCATTCAATATGTTCTGTTCATCCATATGCTGCATATATACACAAAATCCAAAAACTCTGCTGTAAATGGCTGTTTACTTAACTTAAGAATATGAAGATAGACTTAGTTTACCGATGGTAGAGGCAACTGAACAAGGATCCCATGAACAGAAGGATCATCGTTGAAGCCTGAGACAGATTTCAACACCTCTTCTTCTGATGAATGTTCAGAGAGCCGAACTTCGAATGACTTAATTCCAACAGATTCACAAGCTTTCTTCTTGTTCCTCACATAAGTTGCGGAGTCCTTTCTGTCCCCAACGAGGATAACTGCTAATCCAGGAATCACACCGATTGATTCCTTCATTCTTGAAACTTCGACTGTGATTTCATCTCTGATCTTTTTTGCCACAGCCTTTCCATCAATTATATTTGCAGCAACCTCTAATTTTGTATCAGCTGTAAAAAAAACAAATTTTTTATGATTCTAATAACAGAATAAATAAATAAAAACTCAATTTTTCCGGGCAAGAACAGTCTAATTGTCTACAAAACCATTTTTTGCAACAAAGAAAATAGTTTTTTAAAAGTTTTGATCGGTGACAAGTTCAATTTGGTGCTCAATTAGATCAAAAGGACTAGTCTGTACCGGAAATGGGAGAAGAAGAGGAGCGAAGGGAGAGAGTGCAGCCACGGCCAGAAGCAGTGGTTTGTAAGCGGAGTTGGCCGACGCACTGACGGAGGAGGAAAGTACTGTTGCGGCGGTTGATATGGATGAGACGCGACGTCGTGGCGGAGGAGCAATCGGTAAACATCATCGACGCCATTAATTTACCAGGCAAACAGAACACTAGTCTGCTCGTCGTGGCTTCGAACCTTGAGTTAAAGAGGAAGAAGGTAAGATTATATGAGTGACGGAGACAGAAGACTATCAAGTCTGTTAATTTGTGATACTGAGAAGAGCAGAGAAGAAACGATAAATTGTTGAAGAAGAAGAAGATGCTTTTGTCCTCTAGGGTTTCTTCTTTTAATTGCACGCGACAAAGGGTTTATAAGTTTAAAACCCAAAAACCGGTTCGTTGATTTTACCTGAATTTCCCGGTTTTATACCAGTCAAGACAATTTGGTTTCTTAAATCTAAGCGGACCGTTACGTACACTCATTTTTATATGTTGCACTAATTAGTTACATATGTATGTTGTATGCTGCCCAAAAATAAGGTTAGAAATGTTGTATATTGTAGCGTTTTTAGTTGATTAGTCTTCTTTTTTTTTTTGTCAACTTTTCCTTCTCAAATTTGGATTCTTAAGAAAACTTATATATCTTGTTTTAATTTGACACTCATCAACATTACCATATACACTTGATCAAATGAACTTGTTAAATCTACGTGTTAGATCGAAGATCAGTTCTTCAAAGTCTTTGTGATTCGACTTATGAGCTCGAACAATCAAGCTGAAAATTCTACAAGTGGTAAGAGTTGAAGGTGAAGAAGATCTTAATATGAGAATCACGGATGAATTTCACATATTAGACCAATGTTGAATACAATCTTATTTGTTTTTGGTTTTCCCCCGCAGGAAACAAGCTAGAGAAATTTCAACACATCATCCATCAAAATTTGATACCTTTTCTCCATTACGATTCTTCAAAATAAGGATTTGGTTTCTGTACAGTTTTAAGCAAAACAAGTTGAAATGTGGTCTTACCAGAAGCAAGAAAAAGGTTAGATAGCGAGTGTGCCTTCAATAATCTGGTTATCGTCAGATGTATCAGATGGTGATGGTGATGGTGATTTTGGTTTGGTCGAAGCTCTAGAGAACCCGTAACCTAGAGAGCTCCCACTTGTCTCACATAGCTGTACCATCATGGGATCCATTAAAAAAGATAATAAGAAGAATTAGAGTTTTCTTATTGACAAAACATACCTCGGTTAGTTCAGACAAGTGACGAGATCTGAACTCGTTGATCGTTGTTGCTATCTCTGACGTCGGTAATTTGGCCTGAAAAAGAAGCCAAAAAGGTTAATAACTGATATAATCTTTGATGGCTTCTTTTGTTACAAGAAAAAAGAAACAAAAAAATCTCTTGTACCTGTGCAAGAACAGCAGCTGCCAACTGTAGACTTGGTTCCAGCGTCTCAGGAACAACCTAATAAGTTTTTAGGTCGAGACTAATCAGTCTACAATGAAAAAATTGTGTAACTAAAGGAGAAGGAAAGTTTGTGAGGATTTTACAGCGGTAGCGCCGGCTTTTTCAAGATTGAGGCCATGATCAACGTCGTGTGCACGGACAAAGGTTTTGACATTGGGGAAATATTTGTTGAGAGCCCAGACACATCTGTAATTTGCTCCAGGTGTGTCTAAAGCAATAGCCGCAGCACATGCTCTATTTGCCCCAATCTTGTGCAGTACCTGCGCGTAAGTAAAAGAACCTCAAGAATTTTGGATGATGTGTAGTTATACTTCTGATTTGTTTCACCAGCTTTCTACTCGTACCTCTCTACTACCAGCATCTCCAAAATAAACTGGGAGATCTAGGGAACGACCAATTGCTACTCTATCACTGTAAAACAGGAAATTTTTCGTGCGAAATGAGACAAATAAAAAGCTGTTTATATACATTGAGCAACACAGGGCAACCATGTTATGTTACCTGCTGACATCGAGGGCAACAAATGGGATAAGTCTTTCTGAAAGAAGCTGAGCAATTATCTGCGTGTAGCATTTAGAAAGCAGCGGTCAAGACAGAATTTTATCATATAACACTAAGATATCATCTAAATCAGACTATCTAAACTTCTAGAAGAGTTAATACGATACAAACCTGACCAATTCGTCCAAATCCGCAAATAATGATGTGACCCTGTAAATCATCCGTCTACAAATAAATTCAGACAAAAGTAAAGTATCAGTCATCTTTACTAGCCTTGTAATGATTTTCTCAACCCAAGAATGCATGAGCTTCAGAAGGATATTGACGTCAAGTATGTAAAGTCCTCTAAATGAGTGTTGAGTCTACTAACAACACGTCAACAATCTCTTTCTTCATATACTATACTGGCCTTATTGTTTTAATTTTACAATGATACTAAAAATGGTGATAAATTATTTATTTTTTAGTGTGGTGAAGGAGTACCTCGCTTTCAACTGGTAATAAACTTCGGACATCTTGTAACTCAAATCGAGACGCAATTAATTGGCCGCCGGCAGCTAACCAAGGAGTAAGAGCCATTGATATTCCCACAACGAGAAACAGCAACGAAGATAGCTGCGGAGTCATTATACCCTGGAAGAAACACCAATTAAGCGTTAGAGGAAACATAGGAATAAAGAAGAACAGAAACCTCAGCTGCCTAATCCACAAAACATGACATTATCGTTTTCTAGTTTCCATCTAAATGACTAATTATAAGCAAATAGCACTGCTTGCATCATGATGTGAGCCTAACTTTCCCAAAAATAATAGATGAGAAGTATCAAAAAGCAACCCATCGAGTTTCCAAGAAACATTGCAGTTACTAAACCCATTGAGAAAAGCAACAAAGACATCATCATATATATAACAAACCTGATTGACAGCTTCTCCAAAGGCAACAAATGCGAATTCTCCACCAGGAGCTAGAAGAAGACCGACCCTAACGGCAGATATGATTGAAATGCCAAACAATTTTCCCACGATCGCCACTAGTATAGTCTTGCCAACTAATAAGAGTCCTAAGGTCCCCATTATGACAGGGAAGTTGGCAAGAAGAAGTTTTGGATCAATGGACATGCCAACCTGAATTTTATGCAGCGTGTCCCATTAGTTTCATGAACGAGAATAACTGTACTTAACAGCTGAAAACAAAATCAGAATCTTACAAGTGCATATAAGTAGGTCATAACACATCATATATCCTATATGTTCCCTAATATCCTATTTATCGTCCTCAATTACTTAGTAAATATGTCGATCAGCTATTTTGAACACCTAGTTCACAAATTACCGTCATGAAGAAGAGTCCCAACAGAAGACCACGGTATGGAGCAATATCTGATTCAACTTGCAAGGAAAATTCAGTCTCTGCAAGGAGTAGACCAGCCAAAAACGCTCCTAATGCCATGGAAAGTCCCGCCTAATTTATTGATAGAAAAAAGTTACATGAACGGAACAAAAGACATGGCAGAATATACGAGAATGCCAAGTACCAACAAGGAAAACCAAGGTCATACCCTAGCTGTCAGTAAACTAGTCCCAAGAATAACGAGAAGCGTATTGGCGGAGAATATCTCAGCATTTCGGTTTTCGGCAATTTGCTTGTAGATCGGCCGCAGAAGCTGTGTGCGCCACAAAAGGGGTCAATGCATTGTAAAAAAACTACGATTCAGCACCGCATCAGCAGTGTTAGCTATTGAGTTTCATTATAATTTCATCCAAACCCCTTTTTTAGAAAATCTTATGGTTTTTTTCATCTTTTATCCGGATCTCTCTTTTGTTGTTTAACTTATTTGCATATCTAGAGTCTCCAAAGAGAAACTGGAAAATCATTGAGACTTACGAGACGACCACCAGCAATTATGGCAGTAATAGCAACTGCTGCTTTGATTGCAGCAAGTCCAAGAGCTTCAGCAATGGCTTGAAATCCAATCTGAGAAAAACAGTTAGCAACTTAGCATTCTCCTCTTACGGAATAATTTTTAGGCTTCCTTGAGAAAAATGCAGCAATAGCATTTTTCAACAAATAAGAGCAACACATGACCACGAGTATTTCCTTAAAAGAGCAGAGGGTAAAGAAAAAAGGGAAACACTTAAGCTAAACTTACCCCTCCTTTGGATGAATTAGGTGAAATAAGTGGGATGAGAATCAGTAACACGACCACAGCCAGATCCTGTAAAGACCAAGACCAGATTGACCAGAGTTACCCAGCATAATAGCAATTATACAAGCGCAGTAACAACTTGGTGTTCCGAACAAACCTGGAAAAGCAAGACCGAAAATGTAGCTCGTCCATGTCTTGAGGTGCTCTCACCCCGTTCTTGTAAAACCTGCAAACCGATCATTGTATCAGTTTAATCAATTGGTAGCTAAATCACATAAAAAGCTAGAACAGACTATCACAAACTTATTTCCTTAAAAACATTATTTAAGAAAAGGTTTAGTAGCACTGGCTATTACTGGATATCTTCCAAAGAAACAGTAACACACTAACACGTTCACCTAAAATAAATTGGTGCCAATTTGAAAGAATGTGACTGAAATTTACCTGAAGGACCACAGCAGTGGAAGACAATGCTAGGCCATTGCCAATTACTATTGCCGCTGGACCAGCCTGACCAGCAACATAGTGAGTGATCAACCCAACTACTGCTGCCGTTACAAGAACCTGGATTACAACAATGAAAAACCAGATTAAAAGACTAAAAACACAGCAATATACACAGAACAGGCATGCATTGTAGGTGCAAAAATACAGTTAAGGAAAGCCCCAAATCACCTGCGCGGAGCCTAATCCAAAAACATATTTCTTCATGGAACTTAGTCTTTCAACAGAGAGCTGTCAGACAAAGAAAATTGAAATAATTGGCTTTTCCTTCCTCTGAAAAAGAGACAAAGTAAAATTATCACAAATACTGAAATTCACCTCTAGGCCAATGTTGAAAAGCAAGAAGACAACTCCAAATTCGGCAATGGCCTTGGTTCCATGTACATTACGAATTATTGAGAGGCCATAAGGACCAATCAGGATTCCCGCCGCCAAATATCCAAGAACAGGGCTGCCTATAGATTGCAGCAGATGAAACCAACAAGATAGCATATAAAACTCTATGCATCATGATTGCGGCACCAGAATTGAAATTCTTTGTCTGACGATAACAATGAATAGTACGAGTCCAAATAAAACAAGGAGGACAAAATATGGGCACCAAAAATACAATGATTGAAATAACTCATGATTATATTACGTTACCTCCAGGAATTTTCTGAAATAGAGGCACGAATATGACACTTGCAAGCAGTAACCACACCACATCGAGAAGGGAAGCTTCCTCCTCATTAACCTAAGTGTTATAGAAGTTGGAGGCAGCAAATTAATTTCCATAAGGTTTGTATGGGACTTGGTGAAAGAGTACATTTCCTGTATGATCACTCATACCTCTTGCTGAGGGAACATCTCAAGTAGCTTTTTTATTCTCTTTGGAAGTTTCTGCACCTGACGGATCAGAGGCTTTGTGCTGGAGGAAACCTCGTCTGTGCTAGTGCTGACAATATTTGGCTGTTGTGGCAGCTGATTGTTCCTTCCTACTCCATTGGAATAGATTGTCAATCTGGAATGAATCAGAAAACTTGCAATCAGAAAACTTGCAATCAGAAAAACGGACAAGAGTTTATGGTTTAACACAATTCTTCAAAACAGAGAGTAGATTTCCAACTAACCCTGCCCCAAGAAGTGCAAATCCAAGAATTAGCTTGGGCCACTGCTGTTTCACAGAGTCCACCAGACTCCCAAAAACTGTCTCAGTTCCATCCCCATTGGAAGAGAAGAAAGATGCAGGAAAGAAACGAGAGGATTTCTTCAATGATGCCTTGGTACCATTAAGAGATGAAGTCTCCCTTGGCAGATCTTTCTGCACTTCCTGTTTTTTGGTCTGAACAACATTCTTTGACTTCTCTACTTCTGCTTCAACCTCTTTAGCGAAATCTGCAGTTGGCTTTCCGTTCTCATTATCTGACTCGTAAGACTGAGTTAGTTGTTGAGAGCTCTGGCCAACTTTACCCGCCACAACATCTGTTGAAACCCCATCTACTGATAAGTCTCTTTCAGCTTGATGGCTTACATCAACCATGTCACTCAAGACGTCATCCTCATCTAGAACAGTAGTTTTTCCATCCAACACCTTGCCCTGGGTTGTTTCTTGAGTTTGGGAACCAACAAGAGCCTTCTCTGCTCTCTGCAGAGCAATCTCTGCATCATTGACACGTTGAGTAGCCTCAAGCTCAAATGCCACAGCTTGTTCGGCCAATACCATGATATTTGCGACATCCTCCTCGGCTTTCAATGCGCTGATTTGTGCTTTCTCAGCAGCCTCATTCAATTTGTCTACTTCCTTCTGCAGCTCGTCCTTTTTAATTTGCAAACGCCTGAGTTGGTCCTCACAACTTGCTAAATTTTCTTGGCATTCTTTTATGTCGTTCTTAGCAGACAAAAGGGCTTCCTCTTTATCTTTAACACCATCTCTAGCCTCACTCTCTTCAGAAACTTCTGAAGGATCATACCCCTCAGCTTCTTGTGATTCCAGTGCAACCTGCAGCCTTGCTTCAGCCAGAGATAATGCCATAGTAGCCTTCTGGACAGCTTCTTTAGCAACACACTCTTCATCAACCGTCTCTTGCACCACGTTAAGGATTTGGTTTACATCACTCCACGCACTGGCTGCTTCATCCTTCAGTGCTATCGCTACCTCTGATATTCTCTGAGCCTTTTCCTCAAACATGGTACTGTTTAGACTAGCAACTTCCAATTCTTTAGTTGCCTTATTCAGTAGATCCCTGAGTTCCTCCAAACTAGGTGCAGAGTCTTGCTCTCCTGTGTCTTTTTCTTCTTTAGAATATGTAACCTCTCTGTCATCACTACTTTCTGCAAATTCCAAATTTCGGTCATTCCCATCCATATCTCCTACAGAATCACTACGTTGACAAAGTAACCTAAATCCCAACGGAGCATTTTTGGGTTTTGTAGGAAGCAAATGACCATAGAATCTTCCAGTGAAACCAGCATTCACAGTCAAAAGACCACGATGCGCTACATTTCTTTTCAATCTACTAGACAAACGAACTTTAGAATCAATCATCGGATCCCAAAATCTACTGCCGAGTCCTGTCGGGCACAGTTTCGAACTTATCATTCGATTTGGCAAGCAATAGCTCGCACAATCCGCACCATGAAACATACTCCGCCGCGGAACGCTACACGCAAAATCCATAGCTCTCAGAGAAAATCTACGACAGCCTTACTTCTCTTCTCGAAACTTATCGAGCACCTGTGGAGCAAACGAACGTTGCATCAATAGCACACTCGATTTTACCAAAGAAAACATCAAATGTGCTCGAGAATCTTAGATGAAAGCACAAACCTAAAGTGTAGGATCATAAAATCAGTAGAGAAACGGAGACAATCGAGAAGAAATCTTACTGCACAAAGACGGAGAGAACGAGAGACCGACCCGATCATGAGAAGAGAGCGTCGAAGCTGAGCTGAGTAAGAAATAACGGCCGCGAGAGAGAGAGAATCGAAGACTGATGATTAGAAACGTATTATCTCCTGAGAAATACGTAAGAGTTCCGTTTCAACAGTATTTCTCGGCGGTCTTCAGATTTTCCGTCCAACGCTCTCTCTCTCTTTCCCTTTTCAGTTTTTGGCCAACCAGTCGTGTTAGGATTTTTATACGAAAGTTACGAAAATGCCCTCTCGTTTCCTAGAGATTCAAATCGTGCACATATAATATGCCGTGAATATACCACCAACTCTCTTACTCGTACTCGCATGATGCGCGTATCGTAAACACGCTCTTCGAATCAACGACTACGTTTTATCCGGTTTTGTGACTTGGTTAGTTTAGGTAGCTGGTTTAGTTTCGCACTGATACGTCTCAGAATCAGAGTAAGAACATAAGAACAAAG
>OVAQ01000783.1:0-25063 GCA_900406345.1 Erysimum cheiri
ACCATTAAGGAAATTTGAAAAAGGGATATTAGATTAACAAGAGATATAAGAACTTTTATTTTTCCCAATAAGGACATATGGGATGAATACCCCGAAAACGAAGAAGCCGAAGAGCCAGCTACCCCTTAATAATTGACGAAAACAACGGATGTAAATTAAACCGAACCGGGTAGCATTATTCCGGTTCGATTCAGTGGTAACTGATAAATTAGATCGGGAAAAGGATCATTTCATACCGGGTCGACTCTGGTACACTACCTCAACTATACCGCTTCTTCGGTATACACCCTAAACTTTTTGCCTCCATTTTAAACATCTTAAACAATTTTTTTTTCTCTATAAAACATCACGAATTATACAATCTCTTCTAATTGCAACATAATGATTCGAAATTGTGATTAGATTTATCAATCGGATATAACGTTTAAATAACTATAATTACGTCACATCCAATCTTATTCTTCATATTAAAAATTTCTATTATAGTTTCTTTTTTCCTCATCGCTTTCAATTTCAAATAATATATCAAGTCTGCTCATTTGGATTCTTCTATCTCGCAAAACAATTGAATCATCCTCTTCATATGAACTCTCTAGAATTGCATTTCGGGCAATAGACAACTCATCGACGAACTTTCTTACTGAATCTTCTACTTCGAACTCAAACTGATCCATTCCATCATCAGATAAAATTGAAAGCGATAAGGAAAAGAGAAATCCTAATGAAAATTTTTAATGTGAAGAAGAATATTAGATGTGACGTAATTATGATTATTTAAATGTGATTTCTGGTTTAATAAATCTAATCACAATTTAGAATCATTATGTTGCAATTAGAAGAGTTTGTATAGTTCGTGATGTTTTATAGAGAAAAAAATTGTTTAGGATGTTTAAAATGGAGGCAAGAAGTTTAGGGTGTATACTGAAGAAGCGGTATAGTTGGGGTAGTGTATCAGAGTCGACCCTTTCATACCCCTACTTTTTCAAAAGTGTTAATATATGTACAATCTGTATGTGCCAATTTATACATGTACTTTAATAAAATTCAAATTTCATACCTGAACTTTTCAAATTGTGACGAATTCGGAGTCAACGTTAACGGATCAAAGTCAAAAATAACGGATGCTGACTCAGACTCCACGTGTGTAAGGAAAAAGGGCTATTTCATACATGTACGAAATTGGCATTAGCAGTTTGTACATGTAGAAACTAGCACTTCTGGAAGGGTACATATATGAAATAACTCTTTTTCCTTACACACGTGTAGTCTGAGTCATCATCCGTTATCTTTGACTTTAACCCGTTAACGTTGACTCCGAATTCGGCGCAATTTTAAAAGTTCAGGTATGAAATTTGAAATTTATTAGAGTACATATATAAATTGGCACTGACAGATTGTACATGTATAAATCGACACTTTTAGAAAACTAGGGGTATGAAATGACCCTTTTCCCAAATTAGAACATAGGGTTTGGGTTTTTTTTTTTTTTTTTTTTTGAAGGGAAAGTCATTTTCTTAAGTCGTCAAGATAGTCTATTGCTTGGACGGGGCAAAATATTGGGGACATGAAAGAAAATTAAGTTGATAAAAAACAAAATTTTAACGAAAATTGATGATTACTATACCGGCACCTTATGATAAATCTATATACCTTTCTAAGTAATGTTGTATTGTAGTCATTTAAACAATTGGTGTAACTCATTTTATCTATCTAACCTCTCTACGAAGTTTCATGATCTCTTGACTGCGAATTCTCAGCTGAACTTTGACTAGCTTTGAGTTTCTTATTGCTGCTCTTCTCCCTGAGCATCTCCTTGATCTCTGCTTCTCTCTTATCAACAACTTTGATCAAATCCTTGAAACTTGCCGCTCTCAAACTTCTCCCTCGTCTTGAAGAACCAGCCTCTTCGCTTGCCCTTTCTTCATCACTCACTTCTGGTCTTAACCGTTGGTATTGCCAGAAAACTTTCCAGCAGAAGAGTGTGAGTGCAATTAACCAAACGATGCCACAGATTAGGAAGAGTCCCCAGAAACTCTGTACCGAGATTTGATAGTTCTCTGTGTCTGAAATCTGCATTGTGCATTCGTGGTCATAGGTAAGCCATTTCTTTCGGATTTTCTCCAGTTTTCCTTCTTCAGACAGCTGCAGGATGGCTGTCGACATGTCCACAGCTAGTGGAGAGTCTCTCTGGAACGCCTGCAACAATGAGAACCAGTAAGCAAAGTTTTAAGAGAGACCGATCAAAAGGAATTGAAGCTGGTTTTTTACGTACAAATCCCCAGCCTGTCCGGGTGAATTCCTGTCCAACTGTACGGAACTTGCAGTTGCTGTTTGACAATAGAGCTTTGATGTAAGGAAGCTCGTCGACAATGGCTGCCACGCCACCGTCTCTGGGACCACGTTGAAGAGCAGAGAGATATTCTTCTTCGTCTTTCAGCGGAATGATTCTTGATGGAGCTATGTTAAGTTCATTGACCAGATATTTCCATGCAAAGGTACCGTCTTGGACTCCAATGGGTTCGTTGCTTGTTGATAGACTGTCCATTCCTTCTATCCGAGATGTTAGCTGTTGAACTGTTAGGATCGAGGTGAGACTGGCTGTGTAGCTTGAGTTGATTATTAGAACCACAAATAACCATACGAGTAGCACAAACCTCCCCAACGTGCTCACCGTGTTCTCCCCTGAAGATCAAGAAAAAAGGAAGAAATAAATAACTTGAGAGCTTGGTAATAAAAGAAAGAGCCCGAGATTTTCTTCTCTTTGATGTTTTTGTATGATCTAATATGTAATTGTGTACATACTGTGAGAGAAGAACATTGTTGAGAAGCTAAACCTGCAACGTTTAAGACCACAAAGGAAGGGGCAAAGCAAAGCTTTAGTGCTTAAGCTAAAATTTACAAATATGATTCTTTGTGTCGATTCACTAATTCTGTGGAACTAACCAGAAGACGGTAATGATTTGTCGCCTAGGAGGTCCACGGAATTCTTCGTTAAAGCGGTGTTCAAGAATCCAAATTACGGCTCCAACAGAGAGAAAAAGGAGGCCAGTCACAGCCCACATCTCTACAGAGAATGGCTTCAAGAACGACCAAGGACTAGACTTGGCTCCCTTCACTGGAGCTACCACCACAAGCCCTGATTCCATAAATGGCTGCGTGAAATCTACAAACTTGGTTCTGTTTGTAATGATTGTAACATCCCCAACAGCTACATCAAAAGTCTAGAGACATAAAACAGAGCAAATACACGTTAGTATACTGTTTCGTGTACTTGATTGAGTAAATGAAAGAAGAAGTAAGACTCACATTTGCAGCAACTCCACTTATGAGATTGTCATATGAAGGATTTTTCTTCCCATCCCCGTATAGTATATAAGTACGTGGAACAGGATATGGAAGCAATTGAACCGCAGCTTCAAAGATGTCGATGCAATAGCCTTTAACACCAAGCGGGTTCTCGTCCTTAGACACATAGTTTTGGTAGCTCACACGGTTAGGCACCCCAATTTTGAGCGGCTCTCCATTGTCAGGGAAAACCCAACCTCGAGGTGGCTTTGTTACTTCCCCTGGCCATATGATCTCATTAAGATGTTGATTTTGTGCAGATGTGTTTGAAGGCTTTGAGTATAATGTCTCCGGAGGCACAACTGAAAAACCTGTATGATTTGACCAGTACCCGACACTGTGTGGACCTTTACTTTTCATGTTTAGAATATCGTAGGCTGGATTAATCCGGTTTTTCTCTGAATCAAACTCGATTTGTCCAGTCAGACCTGTATAATTCATCTCAAGAATGACCTGCAAAAACCTCTCCCCTTCATTGAAAACTTTAAGAGCTGATAGCTTAATGTTTCTGTCCTTGGGATTCCTTAGATTCGGATCACTGGAGAAAGTCACTGTATTGCCTTCGCTGAAGAAAATATCAAGAGCACGAGCTACCAACCAAACAGAATCATAAGCATACATGGCGTAAGAATTGAAGCCCCCATCACTTCTTGAACTCTCCTTGGATCTAAGGTTTTTCCATCTTTCTTTAAACCGTTTCTTCTTGTCACTCTCAGGTGTGTAATGGCGAAAAGCAACCACTCCTTGCAAGAGATCCATAGCTTTTGGATCCAAGGGTTCCATGGAATCCAAAGCAGTAAGAAGCCAATCAGTGGCGATCCAGACATAGCCACTTCCCATCATTCCAATAGACTTGGCGACAGAGAATATGTTTAAACCTGAATCAGGATTCACATGAACAACAAAGATGCGAGATTCCATCACATTAACAGAAGCCAATAAAGCACTGATTGAGCTATTATCTGCACCAGGTGTAAATGCAGCCTTGTAAGAGATCTTGGCACGTTTCTTGGCTAAAGCATCGCCTAATACAGATATCCCATTCCTACCATACTCATCATCCACAAAGATCGCAACAACTTCTCTCCATCGGAAATAGGATACAAAATCCGCGATTGCATTCATCTGAAAGTAGTCGTTCTGTGTGGTATGAAGGAAATAAGGGAATTGAAGCGACGAAAGAGTGGGGTCTGTTGCTGCAAATGACAAGAGAGGTACATGGAGCTCATTAGCCACATGGGATATTAGGTGACCAATTCCTGAAGATTGTGGACCAATGGCTGCAACCACCTTGTTCTCCATTAGCTGCAAAGCTACACCATAAGAAAACATATCACCAATCTCCTTCCTCATTTCAAAAAAGCAATCCATATGCAAAAACGAAAACTTTAACAAGAGGTTTATGAACAAGACAAGCTCTGCAATTTGAATTACCCCATTTACTATTAAAACCCAGCTTCGTTAGGGCATTTTCACAACCAACTTTGAGGCATAACTAACGAAAAGTACCTCCCATGGTGCCAGCAAATCCACTGCAATTGGAGTCATGGAAGACGATATTGAGCTTGGTTCCCCTCAGAATACTCTGATCAGCATTCACATCATCAATGGCCACTATAAACGCAAGTTTGGCTGCTCTTCCAATGAAAGAATCATATGTAAAGAGAGCTCCAACGTTGACAGAGCTTGGCCGAGAAGAAGAAGAAGAGTTGGTTGAGAAACTTTCTCTACCAGCACCTTCCGTTGGCAAAACCCACAAATTAGAAACAGATAGGAACATAAGTCCCATGAAAACACCACTAATCCTCACGAAAAATCCCATCTTTTAATCGGAAAGGACTGATTTTTATGGGCTCACGATATACCCATTTGATGATTCGGAGTTAAAAGCAAAAGAAGAAAAAAATCTGATGGAAGAGGCATTAACGACCATTTATTTCAACATCAACATCAACCTCAACCTCAAGTAGTCAGACAAAAAGACAAAAGGGTCGTGGACATTGGATCGAACTAAGATTCAAAGACTTAGATTTTTTTTACATATATGCAAGTGTGTATATAAATTATCTTGGATTCTGTACTGATCAAGAAACAAAACTGAAACAATCTCAGAGATACTCCATGGATGTTGGCAGTAGATTAATAAAAAAGTCAATAAAATAGCAAATAGTGGGTCAGACAAAACAATTTAGCATACCAAGTTGAGTAAAAGAAAATTTCATTGTGTTCATACTCCATAGAACGTGGCAATTATTAAAAACAAATTAATGTGTTCAAAATAGACGTACATATGCATCCAAAGATCCAACCTTTTTTTTTATATAACTCAAATTTGGATGGCTTTTGAATTTTTGGGTATTCTATTAGTTAGTATCAAACCCTCTTAGATAAATCCCCCAAGTTAAGAAGAAACAAAAGAAAAAAATATGAAAAGGTTTTGAACAATTATTGGTACAGTATATGCCATATAACTTACTATTATATTTAGCTCTAAATCTATATTAGTAATCATGGTAATAATCCCTGGCTCTTTACCAGCTCTTTATGTTGCTAAGATATACAGTAGAATCTAATGAACAACTTATACAATTCATTCTAATTCCGTACATGTTAGCTCGTATCTAATTACGGACACAATTCATTTACATTGCCAATTTTTTTCCTATAGAGTGGAATCTACTCATCAATTTCGTGGTACCTCAGAATCAGCTTCTTGGCCTTCCACTACATGTGATGGGTTGTTATTAGAGTCATCACTCCTTCTGAACATTCTCTTGATAGCTTCTTCTTTCTCATCCACAAACTCCACGAAATCAAACACCAATGCCCTCAACCGCATGGTAGGAGAAGAAGACCAAGACGCACGCGGCGTCGAGCCTGTCCTCTCCATCCGTCTGTACCGCACAAACTGGCGTATCATCCTGAAAACATACACCAAAAACGCAGAGACCGTGATTGCAATGCAGACAAGGTACAACCCTTTGAAGCTCTTGAGATGAAGCTGGTTTGGCTCTGGGTTCCAATCTGATTTCTCTGCGCAATTCATCTTGCATAGCCATTTTTTTCGAATCTCTTGCAATTTCCTGCTCTCGGAGAGTTTCAAGATCGCTGTTGACA
This sequence comes from Erysimum cheiri, assembly GCA_900406345.1. Classification (NCBI taxonomy): domain Eukaryota; kingdom Viridiplantae; phylum Streptophyta; class Magnoliopsida; order Brassicales; family Brassicaceae; genus Erysimum; species Erysimum cheiri. Next base: position 6,463 of record OVAQ01000783.1, read on the forward strand.
TGTCTATAGCCAATGGAGAATCTCTCTTAAACGCCTGTTCAACAAAACAAAAAGTAAAAATCTTTTTGTGATTACTTTCGGTCTTCTGATCAAAAGAAACTTGGAAAATGTACTTACAAATCCCCATCCACGGTGCATAAAGGGCTCTCCGACAATCTTGAAGCCTGTTCTTTCCGCTAAAAACAGTTCAATGTAAGGGAGCTCGTCGACAATGGCAGCCACACCTCCCCAATTGGTTGGTCCCAGCTTTAGAGCTTTCTCATACTCCTCGGTCGAGTCAAGCGGGACTAGCCTAGACCGAGCCATGCCAAGACTGTAAGTTAAATACTCTAATGTGAATGTCCCAGCCTGGTACCCGATAGGCACTTCGCTTGCCCGCAAGCTGTCGATGCCGGTAATGGCAGAAGGAAGCTGTTGAACTGTGAGGATTGAGGTGAGGTTCGCTGTGTAGCTCGAGGTTAGAACCATCAATAGGAAGAGCCATACAATCATCACTAGTCTAGCTAGATTACTTATCGTATCTTCCTCTGTTGACAGATCGGGATAAAACAGAAAGATCACAGATATGAGTTTATAGAAATTAATAAATGTATCAGACAGATTCGGAAATGAACTCTATTAAACTTGTTTCTCTTGCTTATTTGTGGTAAAGAAAGATGGATGAGATTGAGGCTACTCACGGTTTCTTTTGAAAAGAGTTGAGAAGCTGAACCTGCAAGGACAAATCCGACTAGACATGTCAGATAAAACTCTAAGAATGATCTATCAATTCAGTGAATATTACAAGCTGAACTTACAAGATCATTGTGATGAGTTGTCTTCGGGGTGGCCCTCTGAAGTCTTCATTGATGCGATGCTCGAGGATCCAGATGACTACAGCAATAACTAGGAATGAAACTAGAACAACGCACCATAACCGGATGGTGAAAGGTCTCAGAAAGATCCAAGTCACGTTGTCGTCAGTAGCCGGAATTACCACTACAAGGCCTGTGGAAGTATATGGCTGCGAGAAATCCACTAATTTGGACCGGCTTGGGACTATTGCAAAATCCCCAACAGCTGCATCATATACCTGAAAACAGAGGTAAAAGGGATAAACAAGGAAATTCCCAACCATTATCTCACTAAAAGTTATTCTGAGAATGTTCAGTGATCTCTGAGGCTTTCCGAATCAGTTTTGTATGTTTTCGAAGTGGATACTTACACCATCTGTGACCATTTGAATAATCTGGTTGTAATTAGGACTTGAATGGCCATTACCAAACGGTTCAAATATATAAGGAACATTGTAAGGGACGAACTTCAATGCTTCATTGAAGACGTCAATGCAAAATCCTTGGATTCGATGGCTACTGTTCTTTTCTTCAGTCACAAACTCAACAAAACTCACCCTTCTCGGGATAACAATCTTCAATGGATCTGTAGAATCTGCAATGACCCAACCACGCGGCTTTTCACGGCGACCACCAGGCCAGGTTATGTCTCTAAGCTTTTCATCAGAAACAAAGCCAGTCTTCTTCTTTGTTTTTCGTCGGGGTTTTGGGGCTACAACCGAAAAGCCTCCATTTTTCGACCAAAAACCCACAGTATGAACACCGCTTCTGTCTACATTGATGATTTCATAGTCGCAGCCGATGACATTTCGACCAGAACCAAACTGAACTTGACCAGCTATACCAGTGAAATTAACCTGCAGAAGTTTTTCAAGTAGTAGCTCCCCGCTGTTGAAAAATTTGATCTTCTCCAGGTGCAGTTTAGTTCCTCGTGCCTGAAGTAACTTTTCGGAGTAAGAAAACGTTATGTTGATTCCTTCATTCAGCAACTTCTCGACGCCATATGCAATCGTCCACACTGTATCATAGGCATGTAATGCATAGGCGTTCATCGATCTGTTGCTCTGCAGTTTATGTGTGAACTGTTGCATCTTTACGGATTCTGGGATGTGTTGACGAAGCCCCACTACTCCTTCAAGACGTTTTAAAGTACCTTTGTCGCTCAAAGAAGAATCCAAGGTAACTGAGAGCCAGTCTGTGGCGAGCCACACGTATTCATGGGTCATCATCTGCAGCTTTTGAGCTATACTAAAAATTCTAAGCGATGGGTCAGGACCAAAATGAAGGATATAAACTCGAGGACCGAGGGACTTGGATTTGTTCAAAGCATTAGTAAGGAATTTTTCATCAGAATGCACTGAAAGCGGCACTTTATAGGAAATTCTGGATCTTTTCTTGTACAGTTCATCATCTAGAGCAGCAACTCCATTTCTCCCGAGCTCATCATCTGAGTAAACTGATATCACCTCTTTCCATCCGTAAAATTCGATAAGATCCACAACGGCAGACATTTGGTGGGCATCATTAGGTGTAGTCCGAAGAAAGAAGGGAAATTGGAGGGCAGAGAGAGTTGGATCAGTTGCTGCAAATGAGACAAGAGGAAAGTGGAGCCCTTTGGCAATATCGGATATTGTATGAGCAACAGAGGATGAAATTGGACCGATCATAACCACCACTTCTTTCTCAAGCAATTCAAAAGCTGCAAAACAACAACCACTAAAACTTTAACCAGGCCCTTAGTGGTAAAACCAAAGTAACATCTCCAATTATGTATTCTAGTTAGGAACAGCCTGTTTTGGGTCTGAGGTCTATATTTTTCTATGCATTATTCCCATTTGGAACCCAAAATATGTACCAATAAAAACTGATTAAAAACGTAATTGATGTGCAAAAACTGCAAATCATTTCTACTATCACAAATTGGAAAGATTCTAATGGGGCCATCGATGAGGGTCACAAGTGTTTGAACACAAAAGAAGTAGAAGAACAGTACCTCCTAAGGAGCCACGAAAGACATTGCAGGCAGAGTCTTCCATGAGCAGCCGTAGCTCCGTTTCTTTGAGAACGCTTTTATCAGCGTTCACATCGGAAACAGCTGCCTGGAGAGCTACTTTTGCAGCTCTTCCGATAACCGAATCAAAAGCAAAAACAGCACCGATGTTCACCACTTGAGGCCTTTGGCAACCCATTGGAACCACCAAAATGGCCAGAATCAGTGCCGTTATAGCCACAGATGGGCCAATGCCCAGCCCCATGGAGACAATCCAATCAAACTAAGGAACAGTTCAGATAGTTTGTGTTTGAACTAGAAACATCTCTTTTAACCTAGCGGTTCTTCATTCAGCATTGAGGATGAGAAGAATAGAGACCAATCCACCTTTTTCTACAAAAAACCAGAGAACTAATCAAGTAAAAGTTTCCAACTTCGACATATAGAATCACTGTGATTACTGATTAGGAGAAAATCGAATCAAGATCTAAGCGAGGAGGGCAAGCAAACGTAAAATCAAATTGAGAAATGAACTAGAATGTGGATATGAAGAGTTATATACACAAATTCATTCCGGACATGGGAAGATTTTTTACAGATTCGTCGAAGATAACAGAGCCGGTTAGAGTAGGAACCGGAGATGGTGGGAATCAAAAGACAAGCTTACTAGACAAGAAAACAGTACAATAGTGAGAAATTCTCTTACCTCTTTGAGCAATCTTCAGGTGCTCTCTGGGGAATATACGCAAACACTTTGCAGGCATAAGTTAGAAAGGGGAAATTTTGTGACAAAGCAACGAATTATTAACAGGAAAACTCAATAACTAAAGGCTAAAGCCCCAGAAAACAAAAAGAAAGAAACACATGACTGACAGGAGATTCCTAAAAGGGAAAAAAAAATTTAAAGATCAAATGAAATGATGCCCAGAAAGTATTCATCTTCTTCTCGGAACAAATGGAATGGAAGAAATAGAAAAGACAGTAAAAAGAGCGTGTGACTGAAGAGAAAGAGCTTATTTTGATCCATCCGTAGCAGCAGTTTGTATTTTTGTTAGCCGTGGGGCCCATTATTATAGGGCCAAAAGGCCTACAACTTCTAACGACCCATTTTGTGAAGTTTAATTAATATTTACATTACCATATACTTAATTATTTAAATTGACATGTATCNAATTGACATTTTTAAATCCCCTTTTTTTTTTTTTTTTTTTTTTTTTTTTTTTTTGCAAAATATTATTATTTCTCTTATGCTCTTTTCTCATTTCAAGTGTTAATATATTTTACTTTTATTTCTTGCTATTTTTTTTAGTTGAGAGATGTGCCACTTGGCAAGGCAAAATATTATAGGAGTGGGACTTTCTTCATAAATTTGTTGAATATGATTAAAGATTTTTTAGGCGGCAAAAAAAAACTATTGGTAAAACTAAATGAGATTTTATCACTATTTATTTACTAATATATATTTTCTTAGCAATGTCATTTGTACATTTGTTTTTGTAATTAATGAAAAATCTTAACCCAGCAAACATGATTTTTATATGATAGGTTTTCACTTATATGTATTCATAATTTTCTATGTATGTTATAGCTAATTTCGCAATAATTAATTAGTCTGGATGTCAAAAAAAATGAGGAAGGAAATTAAATTACATTTTTGCCCCTACATTTTTCTAAATTTTGCAAATTAACAAGGATATAAAGAAAATGAGGCTTGCGGCAAAGTTTCTCTCTCTCGTTAAAAGTCTCTTCTTTCTTCTCTCATCTTTCTCCCAAACACCTCTCTGCATCTCTCTCTCTCTCTCTCTCTCTGTAGTTGAGACGAAAAACCCCATGAAAACGGTTGAGCAAGAACCAACAATGTCGGAGCCCAAGAAAACCAAGTACGATCGTCAACTCAGGTATTCTCTTTCTCCTCCCAACTCTCTCTCTCTCTCTACTTCTCCTCTGTTTCTTTCTTTCGTCATTCCCCTTAATTTGGTTCCAATTGTGATGATGGCGGAAAATTCGCAGGATTTGGGGTGAAATAGGTCAAGAGGCTCTTGAAACCGCGAGTATCTGTTTGCTCAATTGTAGCCCTACTGGCTCTGAAACTCTCAAGAATCTCGTTCTTGGTGGAATTGGTAGTATCACCATTGTCGACGGATCCAAAGTAGAAACTGGCGACCTTGGCAACAATTTCATGGGTATCTTCTTTCTCTTTTCTTATCTTTCTGTGTGAGAAATGTGTTTCTTTTCTTCTTCTTGCTGGGGAAATTGATGATTGTGGTAATGCTCAGTGGATGCGAAGAGCGTTGGCCATTCAAAAGCCAAGACTGTCTGTGGATTTCTTCAGGAGCTTAACGATTCTGTTAAAGCCAACTTTGTTGAGGAGATTCCAGACACATTGATATCAACAGACCCCTATTTCTTCTCTCAGTTCACTCTCGTTATCGCTACTCAGGTACTCAATCTTTCTTTGAACTGCCCAATTACTTCTTTAAGATCAGTAAGCATGATCATTTTCTAGTCTTTGTTTTCAGTTTTTTTACAGAGCATTGCCTTATTAGTTTGCCCATGTGTTGATTGTAGCTAGTGGAAGATTCAATGGTGAAATTAGATAGAATCTGCCGGGAAGCAAATGTCATGTTGGTTTTTGCTCGCTCCTATGGCCTTACTGGGTTTGTTCGTATCAGCGTAAAGGTAAGACTATTGTAGTTGAGTGATTTGCCGCTGGTCATGGTATGTCTGCTAATTGCTAAGTCATGTCCTCTCTTTCCTATCAGGAGCACACTGCTATCGAGTCAAAGCCTGATCATTTTCTTGATGATCTCCGTTTGAATAATCCATGGCCTGAACTGAAGGGGTACTCTGCTTTAATCTTCTCTCAGTCATTCTGTTTTCTTGGCATCCTTTAAACTTGTGAATCAAATTCCTTTTAATGGGTTTGCATGTTGCCTAACTTATTATGACCTGATGATATGAAATCTTAATAACACAATGATCTGCAGGTTTGTGGAAACCATTGATCTAAATGTAGCAAAGCCCATTGTCCATAAGCACATTCCTTACGTCGTCATTCTTCTCAAGGTGGCTGACGAATGGGCTCAAACCCATAGCAGCAACCTTCCCTCAACCAGGGAAGAGAAAAAAGAGTTCAAGGTATCCTCACTTTGTTACTCAGCAACCAGTTAGCAAGCTTTACTTGTCTTGTGATTCCTTGTTTTCATCTCTCTTTTTCCTTGAAATTTTAGGATTTAGTTAAGTCCAAGATGCTATCGATGGATGAAGATAACTACAAAGAAGCCATTGAAGCTGCTTTCAAAGTTTCTGCTCCTAGAGGAATCAGTAAGTATACATCTTGTCTGGCATTGGTTGAAACTGGACATTTTAATTTATCGTTTATGTACTATAGATGCTGTAAATAATGAAATTGGTTGGACAAATCGGAAAAACTGCAACAAGAACCAAATGGACAACTGTCTACTATCTTCATGAATCTGGATTGATTGCTGATCATTCCCTTAGTATCGTGATGAGAATTCGTTATACATCAGTTATATTAGAGTTCAAAATGTGAAGTCAGTTTTCTTAAGCATTAGTCTAAATACTGTATGTCTCACATTGAACTAAACCTGTTTTTTTTTTTCTCTCCAGGCCAAGAGATTCAAGACATTATTAATGATAATTGTGCTGAAGTTGGCTCAAATTCCTCAGATTTTTGGGTAATGGTAGCAGCACTCAAGGTTCGTAACTTGAAAGTCCTCATGTCAAAACACAAACTCTCATATTGTTTAACCCTACTGATTATATGCATCACCTGCAGGAGTTTATTTCAAATGAAGGTGATGGGGAGGCACCACTTGAAGGTTCCATGCCTGATATGACATCCTCCACAGAGTTAGTTCTCCTGTTCTTTTGTTTCAGTTGGAGGGATGGAATTCGTCCATAACCTTTATCAGATTACTATATACCTGTATTGTTTCTTTGGCAGGCACTACGTCAATTTGCAGAAAATCTACCAGGCAAAAGCTGAAACTGATTGTCTTCACATGGAGCAGAGAATAAAAAACATTCTAGTTAAAGTTGGTCAGGACCCAAGTAGCATCTCAAAGCCAACTATCAAGATATTCTGCAAGAATGCAAGAAAACTTAAGGTGAGAATTTCTTACAATTTGATGTGTACTGTATGATTAAAACGATTGGAGTTGAATTTGTTGATTCTCGGATACGAAGATATCAAATGGGATACATAAAACTGACATTGCGTGTTTTTGAGTAAACTAAAAGCATTGGGATATGCGACTTTGTAGGTATGCAGATATCGTATGATAGAGGACGAGTTCAGAAATCCTTCTGTAACAGAACTACATAAGTATTTGGCTGATGAGGAGTACAGGTGTGATTGCCTTCATCAAAATTGATCTTTTTCATATGACCACAGGAACTGTCATAACAAAAATTATGCTGGAGCATATTTGCATAACTGAAAAGTAGTATATTTACAGTTGCAGCTCTTTGAAGACATTATGTTGTTAGCTCTTAATGCTCTTACCAATTTTCTGTTTACTCCTCTTGCAGGAGTGCAATTGGATTTTATATTCTTCTTAGAGCTGTTGACAGATTTGCTGCGACCTATAAGAAGTTTCCTGGACAATTTGATGGGTAAGAGAACACATTCTGGCAAAAGCTAATTGTACCCTGAGCAAGTTTTGCAGTGTTAGGGCATTAACATGTCTCTTCTCTCATAGATCAATGGATAACGACGCATCCCTGTTAAAAACTACTGCCCTGGGACTTCTTAGCGAAATGGGTTGTGACGGCTATGTGCTTCAGGAGGAACTTTACAATGAAATGTGTAGATATGGTGCTGCAGAGCTTCACGTGGTTGCTGCTTTCATAGGAGGAATCACATCTCAAGAAGTGATCAAGGTTTGGTTCATATCCATGAGTCTCTCAAATTGTCATTGCAGTATCAAATGTGTTGGATTTTGGAACTATTCATTTACCTTTTGTGGTTTCTAAATGTTTGCAGCTCATCACGAAGCAGTTTGTTCCCAAGCCAGGAACTTTCATCTTCGACGGAATTGATCATAAGTCTCAATCTTTGACATTATAGAAGATTCTTACACACTGGTGGCTGCAGGAGAACTCCATTGTATCTTTTATCCTCACTTCGACTTGAAAACTTAACCTTTTTTTGGCAACAAGGAAGGATTCACCAGTTGGAGTTTTCATTCTGCCATGCACCAGACTAACTAGATCTCATTTCAACATAGAAACAGTTTCAAATCTTTTCATGTATATTGATTTTTGAGCCACGGTTCAAAACCGAAGAGCTCGTGTTAAGTGATGGGCAAAGAGCCTTTTTTGTATTACTGTTTGGTAAAGCAAAATTTTGTTATCGTTTCATCAAAGTAGAAGTCCAGACCGCAAATTAATATTACAAAAGATCAGACTTTTGACAAAATCAAAGTACAGAGGTCTACAGAAGAATACAACAAACTACTGATACAGTCACAAAATAAATCAATCCAGACTCGTTTCCTGGATGGTGACAGTGCAAAATTGGCGAAGCGGCAGAGACCAGACAGAAACAAACGAATCTACTCGGTGGAGAGTCGCTTTGAGGGATTGTAAACGCTGAATTCGCCAAAGTCTCTTCGGCCACTGGCAACAAAACAATTAAACCCTTGTGAAGAACAAGGTAAAGCAAATTCATTTCAGTAACTTCAAAGACTTTTGGTTCTCTAACTAATAAATCTTGGGAGTGATTTACACGCACTAATCATGGTAGAACCTCAAGTATTTATGATAACAATACGCAAATGTGGTGTAAGTATTAAGTGTACCTGTGACTAACATTCCAACCACCAGGCAAATGGCGAGGATGAACAGCATCAACAAACACTTTTCTCCACCTTTGACAGAAGTCACGTACACCATCCTCTCCATATTCCTTTAAAAGATACTCTACAGTCTGTTTCCCGTGCGGTCCATGTCCTAGCAAAGATAATTTGGAGTTTTGTTGGTGCAACGTATTTCCATTACATTGAGTATCATTTAGTTTCGTAGCTCCATCTCCTTCACTTGTATCATTGTCACTATCATCAGCAACTATGCTCCTTTCTAAAGTCATAATTTTCTCAGAATCTGCAGGAGCCTCCCCATCATTGTTTTCATCTAAAGATACAAAGTTGTTTTGCATCATTATTTCTGGATATACAACAGATCATTATACTACACTTTATCAACCAATACAACTTTCAATGTACCCTGACTAGTATTTATATGGTTACCTTTGTTACTGTTTTCTTGTTTGTCCATACGAGCAACCTCTGTCGAATGTTTGAGGGATACCCCTTTCTTTCTTTCAAGTTTTCTTCTTTCGTGAGGGCTCAACCCGATTAGTAAAGCTCTTTCTAAATCTTCTTCAGATATGTCTCGTCCACCGTAATACATCTTGACAGTCTATATTTACAATTCAAAGAACGCATCAATAACATAATGCTTGGTTCACATCAATTGCTTGAAATAGATAATCACATCACCTGCAGCAATTCCTCACGCCGACTTGATGGCATTCTGTTCCCATGTCGCAAGAGCGCCATTGCAGCTGATCTAAGATGTAATGGAGAGACACCTGCATCCTCAGAGTTACCCGTTGATTCATCCTCCATTAAAGAAGCCGTCCCTTGTGCTTCTTTTGAATCGAGTACTTTACGAACAAAAAGCGGAATTCCAAATTCTGTGGCGATTTGTTTCTTGTACCTCTCTGCAGCAGCATGCGCTACTTCATGGCAATCCACACAAAGTAGAACAATATCATGAGATCTATGACTTTTTAGGTGCTCCGGAAAATGAACTCTATAGCACGAAGGTATTATCCGGTAACGCAGATAGTGCTTCCCTTCTCCACACCCAACACATATGTTCCTCTTGGTCTGGATATAAAAATCATTCCCCTCATCTTCTGGACGTCCTTTGGGCTCAAACAAAAGCATTATCGCAGGTGGATTTTCTTCAACTAGCTTCGCAAGTCCACGATTCAGATACCTGTAAGATGTTACACAGATATAAATTATTTTATTTTTTTTGGACAAAAGAGAGTCTTCTTGAATCAAAATAATTGAGGGAGTGCAGATACAACAACAGATCACCATCTACCATTCAAGTTTTCGTTTATCGCAATAACATAGCAACCGTCCATCATTTGCGTATATTCTACAATTGTGATAAACGGGAGCCTTGCAAGAAAATTTCTTGACAAAAAGCTCTCGCGATGCCTTCCGAGTGAATTGCTTGAAGTTCTTATGTCCATTTTGCTTGGGAGCAGAACGACTAGTTAGCTTTGTCTTGAAGTTTACCAAAAGGGAATAGTTGAAGACAGTAACTGGACAGGTTCCATTTGACCCAAACATTTCTTAAGAACCACTGGTAAGATTTCATCCAGCTTACCCAATTTGTCCGTAATCATTTGATATATGTCATCCAAATGACTAAAAATAACAGAAGATGGAGATTGAATTGAGGAACTCAAGCTTGAAGAAGACTCTGTAGCCAAATCAGTATGAGCTACTGTATCACATATCTCTTCAGTTGTAGTTGGCTGTTTAGAAGCAAGAGCAATTACAGCTTGGTCAGATAACACATATCGTGTGCTCTCGTCATGAATTCGTGCCTGAAAAAAAAAATCATGTTGACTGGCATTACAACAAGAAAAGATGTCCAAAGGCTAAAACATTTTGAACTTGGAATAGTTAAAAAACAGGGGAACTAACTCACCATTAAGTCTCTCCATGCACAAAGTTCCCTAACAAGTTCCTGACACTGGATGAAAACGTCAATAAGATGTTTTTATATATAATTGGGTACATATAATGAGGTGAGGGTAGGCATACCTCTGCATCCAAGGATATGGCTGAATTATCTCCGTGTCCGTTTAAATGCCGATAAATTAGTGAGGAAGCAGCCGCGTTCCCAGGAAAATCTTCAGTTTCTTTCGTGTACAATTGCAAACAGATCATGTTTGACCGCCTACTAGCCTCGAGAAGAAAATGGAATCTGTCATCGGGGCTAGATGAATCTTCTGATACATTAATATTTTAGAACTTTGTTGCAGAAATAAAACAATATTTCTTTAAAATCATGTTAACCTTAATTATACACAAAATGTGCCGAGCTAACATTGTTGCCTGAGTTAGTCTACTATTTTCATCATACATAAAAATGTTTCTCCACAGTAATGATTCCTACCAGTGGCTAGTTGTTTGAGCTCTGTAGTCAAACTATTTGCAATATAGAGCAGATAGTGTGCATCTGTTCGGGCATATTGTACCATCTCTTTGGACAGTGGACGTTGTCTCCAATCTTCACGCTTCAGTGAAAATGTCAAAAGTAAGGTAGTTCAGGGCATCGTCTCAAGAATTCACGTTAGACATGATCAAGCTTAGCGTAGATAAGAATAAGACACTGCCGAAAAAAGACCGATTTCATAATGTTAAAGAACTCACCTGCAGCAACTTGTTAGTAGCCACACCACAGACTGCCTCAAGTAAGTATGCCAGTGACCTTTGAGGCTTTGACAACACCTCACATGCCTGATTTATTGCATTTTAGTAAACCATTTTAGAATACAGCAACAACAACTTCAGGCCCACCTTACTATATAAACAAAACATGGGTATATGCATATAACACAATAATAAAAACCAGATTTCTCTAAATTGGCCGAGTTAACAAAAGACACAAATTCTTCTATGCTCACACATTCCAAACGGCTTTCACTATGCCAAAGCTTAAAATTTAGAGCAGGATATAGAAATATGTACCTTGGCAGTATCAAACATATTAACAACATATATATGGAAGTCTCTTTGAAGCCAGAGAACATCGTTGTCAGCCCCATGAAACACCTAGAAGCACAATGACATATTAATGTTCGAATAAGCGTATAAAAGTTTGGGGGGCTCAGATTACCTTATAAACTTGTCAGAAACATAAGTGCTCCAAAATATAAAAAATGTGACAAAATCAAGCCGCAAGATTCTAACATAGAACATCTTCGTCAAATAATATACCTTGCAAATAGTAGGATCAGAGAATACAGGACGAAGAAAACTCATCACATCATGTAATGCAATTGTGTCCACCAAAAAGTCCTCTTCTTGTGTAGAAATCTGCAAGTTTCAAAAGATTTTCAAAAATACTAACATCAAAGCTAAACCAAGTACAATAACGATTCATACAATTTGTAAAGATTTAGTTACCTGAATTAAGGCAGTGAAACCTAGAAACGACCGCAAACTATGTTGTTCTGTATCAACTGCAAAAACCTTTTCTTTTGCCAATGTTTCTACAAGTTCTTTCAACTGCGACTCCGTCTCAACCCACACATATGCATCACCCATTTCCAGTGAACACTCTCCCCTCAAAAACTCAAACTCAAGCTGAGGATTCTCTAACAAGACACTGATCTCAGTTTCATACGGATGACAGTTCGAAGGTTTCTCTGCATTGGTTTCAATTTCAAACATTACAATTCAAATTAGCACAATCATATCAAATTAACTTAGAATATTAATTCTATTTGTCACAAAAAAAAAAGTGATTTTGAGATTTCTCTCTGTAAAACAGAATTCAAAAACTTGAGATATCGAATCCACCTATGGAGGAAGACGCATCATCGAACTTCAAGTGTTTGAATCCTGAATAAGAGTTATCCGCAAGGACGCGTTTGAATCGAAACTGCGGCTTCAGCTCCGAATGCAGATAACACGAGCTTAGAGGAGATATATTCTTCCTCCGGTGACGGCGCCGCCGATATTCCGTCACGAACAGAACCGTCACAGCCACAAGAGAGGCTACCGAAATTACGATTTTAACCTTTTCTCTGACCTCCATGTTTTTTCTTTTTTCTTACTTCAAAATCTGTTCGTCAGTGTTCCCTGAGTAAATCTGCGGCACCTCCGTCTTTTCATCGACGACGACGGCGGCAAAGGCCCATTACAATCCTGTTTCGGCTATAGACTAAAACAGGCCCATTAAAACTATATCCATAAACTAGGCTTACTTGGCCCAAAAATCCTCAAAAGTCTTTGAAGCATATAAATTCAACGACACAACTTGTCGTATTATATAGCAGAGAATTGTATATTATGTATGGTGTGAGATTGGTTGACCAAATGTTTACATGACGTATATTCCAGAAGTCCACCTATAATTTCAACCATAAACGTATATTAAAAAAAGGCAATTAAAATATGTTAAATATATATTTAGTCCCACTCTCTAAAAAGAGGTGTTCCATTAAGAGATATATGACATATAATATCAACATGTTGAGTCGGATATGGAAAGATGTATATACGACAAAACTGGTAATTGACAAAAGAATGCATAGAAATACAGTTTAGGGGATTTGGGGTCATTGACTGAGAGAGGAGGTGAGTGTGAAGGTGTATGGCATTGACAGAGAGAAGTTAGTTTTCGGTCCTTCTTTATTACTCCCTCTATCCCAAAATATAGAATTTTTGGGTTAAAAACACGCTTATTAAGAAAAAATTTAACACAACATAACTCATTAATTAAGTACTTAATTATCAAATTAAAACAAATTACCAAAAAGAAAAAAATATAAAGAATAGGGATTATTACGAATCTGAAGAACCACATTTTACTCCACTTAAATAGAGAGTACAAATAACGATGGAGTAGAATTTAGAATTTTAAAATAGTTTGACCAAAATTGTTTTAATAAATTGAATATTTGCATAGAAATCTAAGAAAATTATATATTTTGGGACAAAGAAAAAAGGCTAAAAAATTCTATATTTTGGGACAGAGGGAGTACTATATATGGACTCCATACCGGTTATGGACCTTCTAGTCTAATATTTAATCGAGACAACAATATTGAAGTTGTAAATAATTATTATCAATAAATAATATTGAATCGTTGTATCAGATAGTAATAAAGAATGATCTAGTCTCATGCATGCTGCATTTATCAATGCCCACATTGTACAATGTAGTGATCTCTAATTTATGAAGTTAGAACAATAACAAAAGCTGAAAACCAAAGAGCCGATCGAGCCCGATTGATTTTGTTTGTGTTACCAGTAATTTAATAGTAAAACAACATGGTATGTAATCTTTATATAATATATTAAAGGGAACTCGATATGAACATCGAATTTATTTCATGATCGTATGGTTCTTTACTTCTTTAAAAGCATGGCACAACTAATAAGAATCAATCTTTAACAACTTTGTTTCATCTTTACGTTTCAAAATTGATCTCCGAGACAGTTTTACCATTTTTTAAATCACGTAACTTTATTGTAGTTTATATATAGAGCAAATCACATACATGGAACATTGATCTGATTTTTTTTTTTTTCAAATTCATGACTTTGATTATTCTCGTATACTTGCAACTTTAATAAAAATGACAATGATAAAAGACTATCCTACTAATATTTCCACCATGCATACTTTTTTATTATTTGCCATCGATCCGCACCAGCAGGATTCAAGTTTGACTAAGACCATCTTGGAAGAATTATACCTAAAGAAAAGCTTATCGGTATATAGATAATTAATGCATAATGAATGAGATCTCAATAAGTGCGTAGTATTTTTTTGGATACATGTCTCGAAACTACAACCGTAAAGATGAATGCGTAGTATTTTTTTGTTTTTGTGGTCCATATCGGTTATAACTGAAATTGGACAGATTTTATAGTTTTCACGATTATTATTAATCAATAAGTGCCTGTGACTGGATTCAAAATATAAACTCAGCATCAAATGTTGCAATATTGATAGTTATCGTAACACACACAAAAGAAAATTGTGGTTAGAAGCTCAAATAATCTAACTTTTGACAAAGAAATATTAACAAGAACCCCGCATATATACATATGGAGATGGCAGCAGCTTTAGGAGTGTTCGAAGACCGGAGAGACCAAACCAAACATATAAATTAGGTGTTCCTAAAAGGTACAAATTCTCCTCTTTAACAAGCAAAGCACCTAAACTAATTACCCTTTAGTCTCTTACTTACTGAAGTAAACTTATTTTGACCGGCTTTACACCAAATCAAGCTAATATTTGGTTATTGTTCGATTAATTTGGGTTCAGAAACCGGTTAAATTTCCTCCCATTGTATAATTTGACCTAGTTAACCTGGGTTTGGATCAGTGTTCACCCGCGCGGTGACTTGCACACAACCAAACCGGAATTTTATACATTAGTTTAGGTTAGTGATTGGACGACGTTCCTTGATATCATTTGAAGCAGGGCTATATCATTATATGAGTTTTTACCAAATTGACAGCCTGTGCTGTTGGTGCATGCGTATGTACGATGTAACCCAAACTTAAATGACACTCTATTTTTTTCTGAATTATTGGTGCATGTGTATTTGTATATAAATACATGTATAATTTGCATGCACATGTTAATGCATATGTAACGTAACCCACTAGTCACTGCTTCACTTTTTGGTATGTGGTTTTAAATTTGATTATTTTGACTTATTCGTAAATAATATAATATATATTTGGATACACACAACAAATTTACCAATAGATTGGCTTGTGGTGACTCAAAATATGTTTGTATTACTGAAAAATATATATAATGTAAAATTTCAGGTAATACATTATATACAAATAAATATAAATGCATGAGAAGAAAGAAAAAAAAAACATAAGACCATCTCCAACAACACATCTCATTTTAAGTATCTAAATCGATTTTTTAATCCAAAAATATCTAAATCATTTAGATTTGGTTCCAAAAGCTTCTAAATGTAGAACCAATTCTAATTTTTTAATATGTTTTTGATTTAATTAATAGATCATAAAACACTTAGATACTTCCTTAGATATCCCATTGAAGATGCTTAAAGATATTTGGGGATTCCATAGGCTCCGGAGAACACTTATCAAGGAGAGATCTGAAGCTTTTTTTTAGTAGTAGAAAATAAATTTGGATAACATTGATCCAATCAAATTCAGTTTCCGCTCAGTTTGTTTATAAGTAAGTTTGAACTGAATCCTTGAAACAGATGCCATGACTCATGAGCACAAGCATCGATGATATATTATTTACATGATTTTTTTTCTTATAGAAAAATTCAGCTACATCTCTTTTAAACTACTGCAGAACTGTCCAAAAAATACTCATGTCTACCGGAGATAAAAGAATTACTTATCGAAGAAAAAAATCAGAAATTAATGAAATGTGGCATGTAATGACTGTCATGTCATGTATCCTCAGTACAACGTATGTGTGTTCCCTGGCTAGGACATATATCCCATAAAATATAAATGATCCAAAAGATTAATTAAAGTGCCATCAATCTTGGAGATGTCACCTCATTGTTTATTATTTATGTCGTTTTTTCATAGGTTCCATCAATTTATTTTCTTATGTCGAAAACGAATCTCATATTTATTTAGTATAGTTTGTACATTTTACACTTCACCTAGATGAAAAAAAATGTGCCTTTATCTATCAATCAAACGAAAAACAAAATGGAAAAACGAAGCAATTCAACTAAACAGTATAGTAACTAATGGATAATCGTTATTTTTATTGAAATCATTACCATCATATATTTTTATACGAGTCTCTTTAACTTAACTGGTAAATATCCTAGGTGAAATTAAGAAATCTTATGTGAAGCTTAGAAATTACCGGTTCAAATGATTGATTAACGATACTTGATAGGCTTGACAACTTAATAGTAATGATTTTACTCGAACCAGAATAATATATAACTTGTTAATTTCACTCGAATCATTCTTATATGTTTTTTGATTGAATATACATCTCTTAGCAAATTAGATTCAAGGTGGCTATGCATGACATCACCAATCTTATTAGGAGCTACTGATTTATGCTCTTATAAATGTATAAACATGTGTGAAAAAATGACCAAAAAACTTGGTAGGCTTGACAACTTAAATAGTAAAGTTATATCCAATAAAATGAAAAACTTCAACCTCAGAAAGAAAAAAATGTTCGATGATGGATGTATATAACGACTTTTAAAACAGACCGAACTATTTGATTATGAGCTCATGTCATGTGTATTATTTGTTTTTGGTTAGATACAAAGTTACACAAAGTGAGCAAAAATCATAGTTCTAAATATCATGATGACACGTGACAGAAACTCGTGACGCGTCGGATCCACATGCTCTTACTTTATAGCGCAATGCCACGTGACGGAAAACGGAAAAGCGTCACATGATTGAGCAGGATCTAATGAACTGACTATCCAATCAGATAGCGACACATGTCAGATGCCAGACCTTATCACGTGTACTTTATTCCGACCGTCCCCTCTCGCAAGTGCCCCTCCCGTCACTCCTTCAGTACCGCTTTTCTCTCTTATACAATAACTTTTTAAAAAATGTTATTCCTAGAGATTACAATTCTTGTGTGTTGTTTTTGTGCCACATTGTTCATAACTTGATATTTATTTTTTTTTTTTTTTTTGATAACCCAAGTATCCCAAGTCCAATGGCTCAGACTAACCCACTGCGTGCGTCCCGAAGGCGGCAAGAGTAGTTCCTGGAGACCGCATAACCCGATTTTAAATTGTCTGCGGTGGCCACTTAAGGTGTTTGCAGCCGTGAGGATTCGAATCCGGGATTATTGAGAATTTCACCCTCAGCCCGAAATCCTTCCTACCACTGGCCCATTTATGAGTGGTTATAACTTGATATTACCAAGAAATAAACATAGCTAGATGGCGTGCCTTTTATGTAGAAACTTAATCAAACTCAAAACCTCTCAAAAATTTACGCCACAAGATCTAGATGCTTAGCTATCCACTACCACACACGGATTAGAATAGTATTTCTTCGTTAATTCAACAAAAGTTTAGAAGACTTTTTAAAAAAATACTATCACTAATATAGTCAAAGAAAAATTAGAAAATAAATATGCAATTATCGTACCGAGATATATAGATTTGTATCTACAAAAAAAGTTTGTGCAAGTAAATGTTATATAGTTTGAGTTTTTTTTTTTTCACTGAAATAGTGATAATTATAATAACATTTCAAAAGAAATATTTTTAAAAAATTTATTATTTCAAAAAGTACATTTTAGTATATAATTTTGTATAATTTTTATCAGATAGAATGTCAAGTGAATTATTAAAATGGAAATTCTATCAAACTGAATTGAGTGAGTATTAGATCAATTTAAAAGTTACCTATGATCTATTATGATCATTTGGTGATATATAAATGAAAAATGTCGTTAATTGCCCAACCAAAAGCAATGCAAACGACTTGGGAATGCATGTGGGAGTAGTTGCTAATCACTAAATTTCATTGGCTTAGACGCTTTGTGTCATGTGTCACATGTTTATAATATTATTTTTCCAGTAAGAACTTATTTGTTTTTGTCAAATAGATGGGAAAAATCATTTCAATGCCAATTCAATGATTGTTCGACGTACGGCTAAAATGTAATCAATTGCAATGTATACATGCATGTGTTTGAACTGATACATAGACCACTTAGACCATACGCAATGGTGTAATTGAGATACGGGTGTTAGTATTAAAGAAAAGAAAAATAATGTCAAAGTTGTGTTGGATACGAAACTCGGGTGTTAAGTTACATTTGGGTGTATCCGTTACGTGTCATGTTGTGGGTGGTGGAGAATTTATGTAATTGGGAAACTAATTTCATTTTGGAGGAAAAAAAATTTGGGGTTCTAGGGAACTCTAGCTTTCTCTCTGTCTCAGCCACCGACAAATTCCCGTTCACA
>OVAQ01000784.1:0-25051 GCA_900406345.1 Erysimum cheiri
TTTAACTATCCTCGTATGGTGTTTAAGAATGCTCTGTTATCCTTTGTTGTAAACTTTAAGATCCTTGTATCTTGTTACTCTTTGAACCTTGTTTTGATTTGAATGAATGAAAACAAGTTTTGCACAAAAAAAAAAAAAGTAATATATTTTATGTCATCGTATATTAAAGTTTGTTATAAACCAAACAAATCTGAACTTCATTTTTATTTTTTTCAACTCCATCGAATAAAACAATTTTAAAATCTGTGACATCAATATTATCAAACTCAAGTTTTTAAAAATTTATTAAAATAATCATTGTAAACGTTTTTTGAATTCGCAATAAATCTTCAATGTCACGCCAGTTTATTTCAGTTACGTTTCCCGCGGTTTCATCGTTCCGTATTTCACCATTACCATTTATGTGCTCTGTTTAGTTGCTTTCCGTTTGTCATGTTGTTTTGCCTAAAATGATGTCATGATTAAGGTGGCTCTTGAGATATTGTAAAACTAATGTAACACCCACAACTGCACTTTGGAATGTGTAATCATGACGAGCTTCTTTTCCATGTCATCCGTATTAAATGAATCACAAATTATCGATATTTGCTAGTACATGCAATAATTTTTTTAATCTTTAATTTTTGTACCACGTGATGTATTTTTTGACTACATATTTAATGCATTAATATTTTAAATCAAGATCTACCTTAAATTTCAAATTCGGCATTTGTTACATGAAATCTAAGCTGAAAGTCCGTGACTAGCTAGAAACACATGTGAAAATATTTTATCAAAAAAAAAACACATGTGAAGATATATTTCTATCATATACTCCCAATTAGAAGAGAAAAAAAAGTAATAACATTACTGAAGATGATATTTGTGAGCGATTGTTTTTCTTATGATGTTTATTTGTTTGATTGTTTGACCGTGGAATTTATGTAGCAGCCATAATTACGGAATTAGTATGATTTTCATCCCAAAAAAAAACGATTAAACATAAAACTAATGAAAAAGACGATATTTGTGGAGTAATAAATTAAAATATGATTGAAATCGTCTCATGGTTAATTCGTGGGTGCGCTTGCGAAATTTATATTTATGGCTTCGCTTTTTTGCATGGCGAACCCCACGAGAGTTTCTTATCTTTAAGCAAGAAAGCATGAACACATGTCAGAGTCACCTAGAATCCGATTTCGATCGCTTAATTCATGCATAATATGATATATTATATCATATAAAAAATAATTAAAGTCGTAAAATCGACTCTTTTTTTAGCATATAAGGAACACGTAAAAAGGGGTGATGGTTATACATTGAAACTCTTTATTGACCAACGACTCTTACTTACGTGACTGATCACTGATTGATGAGATCAAAATAATTGAGTTTTTTCTCAACCACATCAAATTTATGTATGACATAGAATATCATGCAGATTTTGTTTATATGATCGTTCTAGAAAGTATCTACTTTTTTATTTATTTTTGTAACTAGAAGTATCTAAATTTGTTTTTTCAGTACTCATTTGTCATTAACAGTATAGACGTCGTTATTGTCGCAACAACGTTCAGAAGAGGTGTTTCCAAATTGAGAAATTGGCAAAAATAAATAAAAAAAAAACAAAATTAAATTTTGGGGAAATTGGAAATAAAAGGAGGATTATATGAAGTTTTGTCCATATATGCATTCTAAATTTTACATTGTTAACATATGATGTCTGAAAATTTAAACCCCATTATGTCCTTAATTTTTTAAGAGAATTTCAAATTTTTTTAATTTTCCTTAAACAAATGGAACATTAATTCTAATTCTCTTAATTGCAGTTTTTGAGGGTGATAATAATACAGTCCTTCAGTTGCTTAATGGATCGGCAATGCATTTTGGTGTTCATAATTTGATTAGTGAAATAGATATTTGGAAAGCCAAATTCTCCACTGTTGCTTTCATGTGGACGCCAAGAACTTGTAATAAGACAGCTGATTGTCTGGTCAAGAGACCGTTTCAACATATTTCTCCTTTTGTTTTCCATTTTTATGTTCCCAGTTTTTTTGTATCAGTACATCATTATTTTTCCCATAATTGAATGAAGGTGTTGCTGTTAAAAAAATAATAATTCCAGTTCTCTTATTTAACCATTCAAAATTCAACAACACATGGAGGATATTAGTTTGGACCAAAAAATTTAATTTCTAAAGGATTCCGGTGTCATGGAGACCGCTAGAAAAATCACCAACAGATTGAGTGGCCTTTGTAGACTCTGGCCACGGTGTCCTCTGTAGACTCTGGCCACGGTGTCCTCTGGCCACGGTGTCGTAACCAAATTCTCAACTAAAAAAGTAAAATAAAATATATAAATAAAAAAATAAAAGAAGAAGAAGCTTAATTAGCTAATAAATGATTAAGAAGGATGAATAAAAGGTTGCCTTCAATTTCGATTCTATTTCCTTTTTTTCAAGAAATTCTATATTACATAGAATTTATGTTCTAATTTCCGTAGAATATAGGCGAAAACATAAGAATATGTTTTCTAAGTTTTTTAGACGTAGAGTAAATATTAGACAAAGTATTCTAACTTTCATAGAACATAGAATAAATTATAGAATATGTATTCTAAATTTCATAGAAATTGCAATTCTAATTTGTTTAGAACATAATTCACTTCTAAATTTTCTAGAACATGAAGAGGGTATAGAATACATAATCTAAATTTCATAGAATATGTTCAGTGTATAGAATACGTAATCTAAACTTTAGAAGACGTATTCTAACCATTTTAGATCAATTTTTATAAATAGAAAATAATCACGAAAACCACATATTCTCGATAATATATGCTTTATCATAACTTTTTCATCATTATTCACAAGTTATCTTTGAAAAAATTGTTTAAAACTAATAAAAAGGTTAGTTTAGAAATAGTTGATTTTCAATTTTAGAATGCATATATGGACAAATGTTCAAATAATCCTCCTTTATTTTCAATTCTCCCTTAAATTTATAACCAAACCCTCTTCACTTTTTGCATTTCTCCTTTTTATTACAAATTTAATTTTTTGTTTTTTTAAGTTATTTCACCAATCCAACCTTCCAAATTTTCCCACAAACAAATCGACCCATTAATATGTATAGAATTTAATTTTCAAAAAAAAATATATATATATATGTATAGAATTTTTGGAAAGAGTTTGTCACGAGGGTAAAATAATTTTAGTTTTTATCAAAAATGTTAATTATTATTAAGAAAAATATAAGATATACGATGAGATGAGATGTGAAAAAGAGAAATAGAGAATGGTTTGCTTTTTATGCTTTTGTTTGGTTTGTCAATAAAACTAGAAATTATTCTAATTTATAGGGAAAATACAGGTTAAGTAACTTCAAAAGCATTTTTTTTCTTTGTCAACATTATTTTCATTAACTTAAAAGCAATTACTATAAAGAGAGTTATTTAAGAGATAAATATAAAATAATATATGATAGATATTCATTGATTTTATAACAAATATGTTTTAGATAAATACTGAGTTTTTTTTAATTGCATTAAGGCAGGAAAATCAGCTCAACTGTTTTGGATATAATCTCTTAGAAAGAAAAAAACAAAAGAAACCGTTTTTTTGGGTAAGAGGAAACAAAAGAAACTTTAATACTAATGATAATTTGATAAAATGGTCTTGTAAGAATACTTATTAAGATTAAAAATGTAAAACAAGAAAAACGAAACACTCTGACAAAATGAATATATACATTTAAATTAAATTGAACTATATGAAATAATTTTGTCATATTGATCGTGATTGCTAACGCTTAAATATATTACAACAAATTTGATTTGTGTTAGATAAAATTTTCAAAATAGTTTCGAGACGTCCCTAAAGTCTGTTTTTAATTAGTTGTAGTTTTCAGTTTTCAATGCAAAATTTATTATCTTTTTAGAGTACTTTTTATATTTATTTTTATTATGCAACTTGATTTACTATTGGTTAAATTATGTTTAGGTGGATAATTAAAAAAAAATTATTGAAAAACTAACAAAATTAATAGTTTCTTAATTTGTGTGCATATAGTTAAAACGACAATTATACAAAACCAGAGGAAGTATGATACTATTATAAAATAGTTATTTGGTATTTAACAAAAAAAAAAAGTTATTTGGTCCTTTAAAAAAATGGAAGGAACAGGCAAGTTGATATATTAATACAATTGCAACTCAAGTTAGTGGATTTAGAAAGTATGTGCAAATGGACAAGATCGAAAACATATATGTCATGAAAAGAGAAATGAATCATTAGTCTATAAACGAAATGCGTCAAAAAGCTTGGTCATATTGGAGTTTTTGGTCGTTCAACTTGAAAGAGACAAGTCTCGGAACTTTGGTACAAAAAATTATTGATTTAGGCGCAACTAAAGAAAGCAATGCCGATTTGTGACACGAAACCAAAAACGTATGACATAACTATATAAATATATCAATTAATTTTTCAAAAAAGAAAATAATGGAATTAAATTTAACTAATTAAAAAGCTATAGAAAAGGTAGATTTTGCATGATTGAACCAATGCTTTGTCTCGAAATAAGATAATAAATCGTGGTTAATGGACTCGGCAACAAATGGTACTTGAATATATATGATATAATCAGTGACCACTGACCATGGCCATTCCGACTACTACTTCGAAAAGGAAATTTTAACTTTTAAGAAGTGAATTAGTTAATGCGGTGGCTAATCTTTGGTAGATCTCCACTTCAAAAGGACTATGCATTTACTCAGTGGCCTTTATGTCTTCCAAAGACAGAAGGAAATTAACTTTGGTTTCATATATTTTGAGGAGTTGATTCAGACTTTTTTGCTAGCTAAAAATAACTATAGGGTCTGAATCAATATAGTGACTATTTCATTTATAAAGTCTTAAAAGGGACGTTATTTTCGGAATACTCATCTCTTTAATGCCAAATAACTATGTCACTATCCTACAGATGGAGTATGTGCTCCCGCGTAACTACTTCCGGTCATCAAACTTGTGTATGGTCGGACCCATGACTCTAATACCTTTCATGAGATTTGCTAAGAGCATTTCGGATGCTAATGACCCTAATCTTAGGGTATCAGATTTTATATGACTCCTCGACTTGCTTGTGGAATTTAAATTTGATTTTAGTTCGATACATTTGACAAATATTTCAGTTGATCTTAAGCTTAAGTTCGAATTAACGTTTCCGGGAAAATGCAAATCATATATGGTTCATTGGTAGTTAATGATCAAATAATATATATAACTATAAAAAAAAAACGGATATTTTTAACACCGGAAAAACGCTATTTAATATCATAATATGATATGATAACATTAACGATATGATAGTGTTAAGAAAAACGCTCTGACATCACAAGTGATAATGGATTAATCCAAATATATGAAGCCTCAATAGAGACTATCAACCAACATCATTTTTCTCCGCCCTCCAGTGCTCTATTGTTGGGTTCTTTTGCAAATTCTTTTGGCACCTAATATCTTTCTTAAAGATAATTTCCTGGATTATCTTTTCTAGAAGATTCCAAACAAAGATAGATTTAATGAACATTACAGTCGTTTCTCTTGGATAAGAAATGATAATATTTATTAAGGACTTGAGTTTTTATATTTGACAGGTAAGAAATGTGAGGCATGCATGGTATCAAGCTCATCGGCATTAGGTACCGAATTTGGTAACCTCAAGTCCAAGCTTTCCGCTTAATTTAAAATTTCTCAGTCTTCTCTTGTTATGTGGACCTTTCTTAATTAGACTACCAACGACAAACTAGTGGTGTAAGTTGGGTTTTGCAGATTAAGTTTGGACAACATATCTTATTTGGTCTACAAATGATTCATCAAGGTATTTCTTTTATTCATCTTGAACTTTATAGCTTGGTATGGGCTATAATTCTTCCTTGGACTATTCGACTATTCGACTAAACCAATTTGAAAGGAAGAATCGATTATTCTAACTTTTTGTGACAAATTCTATGGATTTGATCTTATCCTGAAGACTTCGACTTTTTGCTAATTTAGAAATGAGCGAGTTGGCAAGTCTTCGTGAATTCTTCCTGGTTTATCCATCAACCGAGAGAGAAAAACAGCACAGCATATTTGTTTGCTCAAAAAACTTGCGGAGGAAAATTAGTTTATTTTTATTAGTTTTTATGTACATTATTAGTTTTTTAAGAGACTGATTATGTACAGTACAGTACATATCAAGGTATCATTAAGCCACCTTAATTAGTTACAGTCCGATTATCCAATACTTTACCTCATTATCTGAAATTTTATCTAAATATTATCCGATTATCTGTCATTTAACCAAATTATCCAAAACTTTTATCTAATTATCCGCTATAAGTAAAACTTTTATGTATATAAATATGTAATTTTGGATAATTGAGGACCCGTTCAAATATCGAGTTACAGTAAAACCTCTATAAACTAATAATATTGGGACCATAATAATTTATAATATTTAATTAATTTATCGATATACTAATTAAACCAAAAAACTAATTTGAAACCGAAATATATATTAATTTAGCGAGATATTAATTCATCGAGTATTAATTTATAGAGGTTATACTGTATACAAGACTCATCCCGATACTCTCGAATATAATTCTACATAGGATTCAACAAAATAAAAGCTGTAGCATATATATATATATATAGATAGTTCTTTTATTCACATCCGTTTATCCAAGCGAACCATTTTTTCAAGTCAGATTTTCTGTTCCGTTTTTTTTCCAGGACCTATCCACTTTGATGATTTGAAAGTTCCTTCCTTCATTTTTTTTTTTTTTCATAACGTATTCCTTCCTTCTTATTATCATAGAATAAACGAATAGAAAATCGAGGAAAAAGAAAGAGGGTACAGATAAAATAAGAAACAAACTGTTCTTGCTTTACAAAATTTCCTTTTATTTTAATCAAAGATGGAATGCTTTTCTTCGTCGTCTTTATCCACCAATCCTCTGAGACAAAAGAGGCTGTTTCTGATGTCAAAAGAAAGTAAGAAAAAAAAGTGGGTGCGTGCGTCTAAAGTTTTTGTTCCAGATGTTTTTTTTCTTTAAAAATATAAAATGTATTTATCAACAAAAAAATTGCTTACAAGATTTGTTAAAGCAAACAATTGGGAATGTGGCAAAGCCATAAAACAACCTGATACCCAAAAAAAAAAAGAAAATGGACAAGAAACAGAGCATATGATTGTTATCCGAGTCGCGTTGCACCATGGTCCCATCCCATCCAGTCAAAATGCTTTATTTTGGGCTTTATGGCCCAATAGGTGTACATCTATATACTATAAGGGGCTTCCAATTGTAAATATTGAGCTACTTTAACGCCTGTCGATATAAAATGGACCTTTAACGCTTTGTAAAAATAAAATGGGCCTGAACAGAAATATTTGCGCCAATCTAAAGAACAAAAAACAGTAGTTTTATTTCATTGACTAGCGATAGTAATTTCTGTATGGATTAGCGTATTCCTACTCATGTAGAGAGATGTTGTCCAGCCCCGTAAAAACTTCAATATTATTTAGAAACTAGGTTTGACCCGCGCTACGCCGCGGGTGTTTTTTGTTTTTTTTTCTTTATTACAATAGCTTCTGAGACATGATCTAGGAGCTGTTTTATAGACATTTCTTTCTTGAAGGTAACAAATGGCTATGTGCATTAGAGAAGCAACAAAACCAGTATAAATACAAAATTCCTATTAAAATATATAAGGAAGCACTGCAGACCTTTTTCTCGGTATAGGTTTCTTAACAACTGGAACACCACGACCAACCAAGCTTGAAGGAGTGAAGTGACTTTGAAAGTTATAAAAAAACATAAGTCATCGGAAGGAATGAAATTTCACCCAACAGACATAGATATTAAATATTTACAAAAAATATTTATTGAAATCATCATAGGTTGTACACCCTGAATAAGGTGCTCGGCTATTGTCCTTGTTAAAAGCTTCATGCGCATACACCATTAATAATAGTACATGTCTATGCATGATTATTAAATCAAAACCAACAACACAATTCATACATAAGAAAAACACGATAAAAATTGTAGAAGGCATTTTGAATCGAAAACCAACCAACATAGACTATATCTGCAAATATACATGCTATGAACCAAATGTCACCATTTTGAATGAGTGTGAGAAAATGTAAGAAAATTGCCCATTGGTACCAATAATTTTATTGATCAAAAACAGATTCACGATGTTACCTTCGCAAACTTTTCGATCTTAACTGCCACAGGTTCTACAAATAAATTACCTAGCTAAGGATGGGAAATAGTTTTTGATTATCACATACAAGTCAAAATGGAAAGGTCACATGAAAAACCTTCAACAATCAAAATAAAATGAGAAGGTGTGACAACTATATTAGTAATATAACCTTACAATACTCTAATCATTGGGATCCATTTTGTTGCTCACCTACATCAAGAGTTTTAGATATTCAGTCAATTAAAACCAATCACTCTCGTTCTTCTGTGGCAACTCAACAATTAGCTATCACTTAAGGAAAGACTATTGAAATCAATTTTCTGATTTGCATGACAAGAGCCACAAGACCAAGCATAACTGTATAAACCTCTTATGCTACTATGTTTCTTTTATCACAAACCAAAAGTATCTACCTAATCCTTCTTGCCCACATAAGAGATCGAATGCTGGTTTTAAACCAAAAGTATAAAAATCAGTTGTAGTCAAGAGTGGATGATCTGTGCCAAGTCCACATGCAGACATGAACCCCAAGGCCTCATCAACCCTGTTAGCTAATTCTTCGTACCTGTAAAACAAAACAAAGAACAACAACACCTTTTAAGGTAAACAAACGTCTGTGAATAAAACTTTTTTATAACCAATTGATCCTGAAAAAATTTGCTTTCACATTCTCTTAAAACTATATTCAAAGTAATTTTCTTTCTTAAGATTAATACCACCAAGTTAAGGAATTAATTGAAAAGCTAAAGATTCAAGGCTAAAATCGACTTGATCAGGAGGGCAAAAATATGATGTACGTGTCGATAGCTTGCTCACTTTGTTCAACAAAATCAAGGTTCCATTGTGTAACTCTTTGAATTGCAGCATAGCCTCCAGTGGCAAAGGCTCTAAGAAGGTTCAAAGTAGCTGCAGATTGAGTGTAACCCCGAATCATCCTATTAGGTCAGGAATTCTAGATTTCTCATCAAAAGTGTCACCATTGATGTTGTCTCCCTTGTAGCTAGGTAATTTCACTCCATCCTTCTCCTCGAACGGATCAGATCTAGGCTTTGCAAATTGACCAGCCATTCGCCCAACCTAAACCCAAAAAACATCCAACCAAAAAATTCTCATATTCCCCTCAAAAACAAGATTCAATTCATCAGAAGCAAAGGAGAAGGAAATCTGACCTTAAACACCGGAACTTGGCGTCACCTTCCCAGCGTCTACCACCCTCTCCTACGCCCCCAATTCCAATTCGATAACTGCTAGGACTATTTCCACAACGACGACGGAGACTAAAAGCATCATCATCATCTTTAAAGCGTGAATCAGAGGGACGAGCCGGATCAAACATCTGTTTCGTTAGTGTTTGGCTTCCGCCGACATTTTCCAGTGAGGAGAAGGAAGAGTCGTCACACAGAGAGATTGAGATTAAAATTTAAATCATCGAAAGGAAAAATAAGAAAATCAATTGTCCACCTAGGCAAAAAAATGCTGACTCATATTAATTGTTATAATCTGATTGGGAGTTGATTTTTACTGATGTGTCACCTGTTGCTTCAGTACAAAAGCTGATGTGTCATCACAGGAGAGAAACTCACTGATCTTTTAGTGTATTGATGATGATGATTGATGATTAAAAATTATTAGTTTAGCGTCTTTATAATTTTATTTTCATAGTGATGAACTTCATTTGAATAAATATATATATATATAATTAAACACTGCAAGTGTTATACATATATGATTAACTAAAAATTTCACCCAACTATTCAATTGTATATCAATATACATCATCATTAGATATTTTGGTAATTAAAACCGACTACTACAAATCCAACATTTATCCACATAGAAAAAAGAGAAAAATAAAAACTCAAAGATTTTTAGTACCAAGTATTTGGTGGTTATAATTGCATCGTAAATTTTAATCCAAGACATATAGTGGCTATGTGGCTAAAAGTCTATTCCCTTGGTACGAACACTATCCTGAGGCTACGAAGGTCTATATATCATACGAAGATAGAGATAGGATTCTTAAATTTTTAAATCTTTTTTTTTCTTTTCTTTTGAAAAACGATAATTTTCGAGCCGTGATTTCCATTGGATTTGGTGTTCGAATGGATAAGATCACAAAATCTTTCTTTTATATAATCAATTTTATCGTATGGAAAGCTAAATTAAATCCTTTTCTTGTCTTTATACGACCCCTCTGAGTATGTCGACACTCGACATATATGTGTGTATTTATTGATTTCATTCATATGTACGAGCGGACATATATGTATATGTCGAATTATACGTAGTTAGGTACTCGATTCGAAGAATATACGTACGTCGGTTTTCAGTTTGTCTCTCTGTGGGAGAAATTGCAATAAATTTGCCATATAGTCAATCATCTCTAATAACATATACTCCTTCCGTATTTGATAACTTGTCGTTCTAGACTTTTTTTTGTTGTTAATTAATTATCATTTTAATGTAATAATACAATTTTTTGCATAAGATTTCTTAAATTACCCTCGATTAAATGATCACAATTTGTTTGCATAAGATTTAGTTGTTTTTCATGAGGTTAATGTAGTAATTATACTCATTTTCTTAATTTGTCCAAATACGGCTAAAACGACAACTTATCAAATACAGAGGGAATATAAGGTAGTAGATTTATCAATTAGTAAAATTCATAGACAATTGGCTCCTTCTCCATTTATAAAATGATTAGATTAAGCTTTTGTTTAACCTTTTCTCTATTCATAAACAGAATGTCATAGCTTAGCCTTGTATGGTTACATGCTTTTTATAGAAAACTCTTTATTAAAAAAAATATGGATTTCATTTCAAAGCTAAAAGATATGAGATACTTTTAAGAAAATCAATAACTTATAAACAATAAAAATTAATGATTTAATAATTCTAAAGGTAAACGACGAGATACAAAAAGAATAAAACATTAGAAAATCATAACCTAATTTAAATAGATATGTTACAAAAAAATCTAAACTAAATAAAATAGGAAATATCTCAAATATATATGTACAACATAAATATGATAAAATGGAGGTTTCTGACCCATCAGAAGGAAGAAAATCTGAAGTAATAAATTAGACACGTTGAGTTTAATCTGAAGGCACAAGCCATGAGATAGATTACAAATGAAATATTGACTCTATTAGGCTACTGGCTAAAAGAAATACTACTAGGCCTATTAGGATGCTGGTTAAAAAGAAAGACTCTACGACCAAAGATGTCTCGATAGAAGTCTTGAACTAACCAGACTAGACCTCAATCATGTCTTAAATGTCGAGGTAATGAGCAAAACAAACCTCAAATTGGAAGATACCATACTCAGCGGAGAAAAACACACGGTCAAATCAGAAAGATCACCATAAAGATCATCATAAAGACCACTAAGAAAAGGAAGCAACATCAACTAGTAGAGATTGCCAATTTTATGGGCTAAATGCTA
This sequence comes from Erysimum cheiri, assembly GCA_900406345.1. NCBI lineage: Eukaryota > Viridiplantae > Streptophyta > Magnoliopsida > Brassicales > Brassicaceae > Erysimum > Erysimum cheiri. The sequence continues at coordinate 11,689 of OVAQ01000784.1, forward strand.
AAAGCAGAAAAGCAGATAATCCAAATTCTAGAAATGGAGTTTACAGTCCAACTGCAAAAAAGCTCAACTTAAAAAAGATTAAACTGACCTACAATTAAGTGAACCAGCAAGATTTCTCATTAAAATTACCATAAACAAACGATTGGTAAGCCAAATCAAGCGTAAAGCCCAAAAAACAACAAGAAACACAAACCTAAGCATTTTTTAAAAAATCTCTTAATAATATTAGTTCGTGTCATTTTTGTTGTTATTTATAATACATTGAAAATTTGATTAATTTTTTTTTTAGTTTGTTAATAGACAAATATGGAATAACACATTTATCAAAGATTATAATGAAATAGTGAATTTTCTATTTGTGGTCAATTGCATAATGGATGTGAGATATTGTATAGACAAATTTAGAAACCTAACACGTCTAGTCTACGCCTTCCGGAAACAAGTCAAATCGAATAAAGTGAATTGAGAGAAGATACATGGAGTTGATCTTAACACAAGTGGGTAAACCCATGACTATGTCCTCGTCACGCCCATCATTTAAATATACTCCATGCCCAAAAAAAAAAAAATTACTACTGGAATCTTATCCTCTGCTGTATAAATGTAAATGATACTCTCTCCGTTCTTTAATATAGAATTTTTGTTGAAAATATTTGGTTTAAAAAAGATGGATTTTCTCACTTTTATATGTACAATTGTTAATGATAAATTATAGAATTCAAGAAAAATAACTAAACATTATTGGGTTAGAGTTGTTGGAAATTATAAATCGCAAAAAATAATGTATTTTAATATGTTTGTTTATAATATCTGAAAAACTAGAAAATCCTATAAAAAAAGAGAGAGAGTATATTAGTAATTTTATAGATTATGGGTAAGAGTATATTCTACGTTACTATAACGAAATATTACTCTTATTAAAGTTTGTAACAATGTATCCTCCTACCCAAAAAAAAGTTTGTAACAATGTATACACATAATGGCTGAAAAAGTAGTTCACAAATGATTTTGGTAATGGTAGATATATTCTTGTCTTATCCAAGTAATTTTAAAAGTAATATATATCAAAAAAAAAAAAATCAATTGGTATCTTATTGGGTATAATGTACTAGACAAAACTTGTAAACCTTTTTGATTGTAATATATAAAGATTGTGTCTGTTATTTCTTCTCATACATCTCTTTTCCTTTCTTCATACATCTCTTTTCCTTTCTTCATACATCGTTTGGCCTATTTTCCAAATTTAATCTATTCATATACTGTACATCATTAGTCCGCCTATGAGAAACAATAAAAAATCTATAGTCTGGGAGAAGAAAACAAACGATGTCAAAATAAAACAAAAAAACAAAAAAAAAAGGCAAAAATCATTTGGAAGAGAGCTAGTACTGTTGTTTGCCCTACAGACCAAGGCACTGAAATCGAGTTGGTATTATTAGGACACTTAACGTTTGGCACCCATGGCCTTGGCCATGTGCATTGTTCGTCCTCTTCTTAAAGGGTATTATTGTCATGAACATACTACGTCGACGCACCATATTGGGGAATACTTAAAAGATCCATAAGGCGATGAATAACGCAATAACAGTTAGTGTGTTCTTAGGAATATAAAAATATTAAAAGTTGTGAACAGTGGTAGAACAGTTGTAAGTTATTCTGCAAACTGTTCTTCCTGAAAAACAGTTTTTATAATTTTAAGAACAGTTGTACCCACTATTTAACATTTTTATTATTTTAAAATCCTTAAGAACACACACAAGTGTTTTTCCTTTACCCATACCCTAAGGTTCATGTTCTAGCTCGATAAAAAGAGAAAAAAACAAAGTAAATGAAATAATCCAAGTAAAAGACATCAAAACCCTTTTTTGGGGAAAACTAATTATTTACGGAAGAAACAGAAGAAGAAGAAGAAACAAGAGAGGCTTGGTCTTCTTTTCTGATTCTGAAACTGTCTTAATAAGAGTGAGAAGTACTGTTCATGGAAAGTGTGTCCCTACCAAACAAAACTGTCTTCAGTACTGCTATCTTCAATAATACTTTACGGGACCCCTCTCTCTAGTCCTAGTCCTAGTCCCAACGCACGCACCATTGTGTCTATAGAAAGTTACTACTGTATATACTAGTATAGAAGCTATGTGGATAGCCACTTCCTAATAGTTGCAGCCAAACATATGGTAAAAAATATGAAGTAAATACGGATAATACGTAACACGAATGAGGCCAGCATTAACGCAGAAGATTAGTTGAATACTGTACACTAACTATCCTAAAACTTTTTTGACTTTTTAATTTGTTGAATATAACCGTTTAATGGATAAAATGTGTTCTTATATTTTTTGATCGAGCTAAATATCAGATTCTTGATTTGCCTCTGAAACATCAAACGTCTACGTTTACTCCTTCTGTTTTACATTACATTATACATCTATAAATATATATTATAGAACATGCTACGACAGTTTCAAAAAAAAAAAGTGTTTTTTTGAATGGTGAGGTAAAATACATTTTATACGCTTCACATTGACCGCATAACCAAAGTTTTTTTTTGGGTAAAGTTTTTTTTACCGCATAACCAAAGTTAAGAACAAGAAAAAAAGAGGGTAAAATTTGTTGTCACCATCGAAGAAAATATTTGAAAACGCAAAGAAGACAAGATTATAAACATTTGATCTGGAGGGCCGAACACCCACGTATATTTTTTCCCCAATTTTTTAGGTTAGATTTAAAACAAAAATAGGTTATCTTTTTCCAACCTCAAATATGTATTTAATAATACATATGCATATGTGTGTGTTTGTGTAAAATACGGCTATATATAGAATTGTACGAGTAAAGTTTCTAATTTTTCTCACCCTTGGTATTATATACATATGCACCGAACCTGTTCTTCTTCTCTACCTTGTCTTCTCTCCTTTTATATACGTGGAAGCTGCATTTATTAAGAACAGTTTAGAAAGTGTCAAAACCCCTAAAGGAATGTTTTTGGTTGAGAAGAGAGAGAAGAAAAGAAGAAGAAGAAGAAGAAGTTAATTTGAAGACTATTTGAGGGAAGTACACCAATTATATAGACCCAAATTTATAAACTAATAATCTAGAAGAAGTTCCATTAGAGAGACAGAGACTCTTAAAGCTTCAATTGATTATCATGTAAGCTCCTCTTGTAATTTATTCTGATTTATAATTTATTATCATAGAATACTGTTTTGTGCATTTACTCCTCTACTTCTTCTTCTTCTTCTTCCTCCTTTCAGATGATTAACATTCAATTAATGCAAAATGCTTTAAATTCATATACAAAAACTTATCCATATTCTGCGCTACTTTCTGGTTTACTCTCTGTGCGACATTCCTTATTTCTCATAATTTAATGGTCTCCTCGTACATCCTCTTTGTTCTGTCTTAAGAATTCACCCACCAAACCATTAATTTCTTCAAAACCACTTTAATTAAATTTCATTTTTTCAAAAAGGGTAACCTCAAACTAATCTTTTTCTTATTATTATTTTTTGAAGCTAATTATGGGCGGATTAATGAGATTTGGTGAATTAGAAGAACAATTTGCTCAAATTTCAGACACTATTGAAGAGAAGATCCCATTTCTAGAAATGCTTCAATGCATAGAACCCACTTTTACAACAACAGAACCAAATCAGATTCTTCAATCACTTCTCCAGATCCAAACCCTAGAACCAGAGAGCTGTCTCACCCTTGAAACAACCATAAAAGGAGATCCGGGTCAAACAGATGACCCGGAAAAGGATCCGAGAACAGAAGACGGAGCAGCAACGGTCGTCAAAGAAAAACGAAAACGGAAACGAACAAGAGCTCCCAAGAACAAAGACGATGTTGAAAACCAAAGGATGACTCACATTGCCGTCGAACGTAATCGAAGACGACAAATGAACCAACACTTAACTTCCCTCCGATCTCTCATGCCTCCTTCCTTTCTTCAACGGGTAACAAAATTCTCAAATCTTTCTCCAAAGAAAGAACGTTAAAGTTTCAATCTTTCGATTATTTAGCTTAACAAGAAAACGTTTTTGTTTCTTGAGGGTGATCAAGCTTCGATCGTAGGAGGCGCAATAGATTTCATCAAGGAACTCGAGCAACTCTTGCAATCTCTAGAGGCTGAGAAACGAAACGATGGAACTAATAACGAAACTCCTAAAACGGCGTCGTCTACTTCATCTTCGTCTCGTGCATGCACTAATAACTCCTCCGTTTCGAGCGTCTCGACGACGACGTCGGAAGATAGATTTACGGCGAAATTCGGCGGCGGAGATACGGCAGAAGTGGAAGCGACGGTGATACAGAATCATGCGAGCTTGAAAGTTCGGTGTAAGAGAGGAAAAGGACAGATCTTGAGAGCTATCGTCTCAATTGAAGACCTAAAGCTTGCTATTCTACATCTTACTATCTCTTCGTCCTTTGACTTTGTCTTCTACTCTTTCAATCTCAAGGTAATTAAAATTCCTTAATCTCTATCTAAATCTTATTTTAACTGTTTCAGTTTTTCATAGCTTAAGCAAATTACGCATTATTATAAGTAGTTCTTGTGTACCTAGCAATTTGACTTTTAAATTAAGATTAAGGACTCTGCATTTAGAAGTCTTTGTTACGAATTTTAAAATGCATGAGAAACCATAATATCGATAAATTTATGTGTTTTTATATTATTTTCTCACCATAATAAGCCTAGAATATTTTTCTTTAAGGTTTTGTAAAGTAGTTGCTAATTTTTGTTTAAGTTTGAAGAGATGAGAAATGTATGGTGTTGTGCATGCAGATAGAAGATGGTTGTCAATTAGGATCAGCAGATGAGATAGCGACTGCCGTTCATCAAATCTTCGAGCAAATCAACGGTGAAAGGATGTGGTCAAATCTCAGTCGAATTAGTTGACTTTTGACTCTTTTCTTCCTAGTGATGTGTGTAACTTTAGGTTACAAAAAAGGGAAGTACAATATAAATAAATAAGAAAGATCAAAAAGGTGAATTTTTTGGGAGTTTCCATTAGATTTTATGTTATACTAGCTTTTAGATTAGTCGCAGTGTTCTACAATGACATTATTCTTGGCTATACATTGAAGGTTATTTGCCTGTAATTTTCAAATAGAAATAGAACTAACCCATCCTAACGAAATTGACTTTAGACGTCCGTATCCAAATGGTTACGGAAATGGAAACAAATACAATTAAAGCTGAAGATATCATTACAAAGAACAAGTCGTCTTCACACTTCGTATTCTCTTATCAAGATTTTTATTTTGCATATCGTTTTATTATTTAGTATATAGTCCATGCGTCTGACAGTTCCTACGCTTGATAGAAAAAAGACAGCTATTATAGCATCCACAATGAGAAATGTGATGGAATATGAGTTTGTGGTGTTTTATTAATAAAATAATGTATAAGTTTGTGATATTTTATTAATAAAATAATGTGGTGAGATATGAGGTTGTGGTATTTTCTCATTAACCAAAACATGCGGCCAATCGTAGCTCGCCACGTCACGCAGTAACTCAGCCCAAAACACTTCTTCGATAAGACTCGGATACCACTTCTCTCCTCACTGTTTTAATATTTTTCAATTTTTTTTATTGGGCTAAGATGTATGTGGGTATTGCGATAATAATGCTAGTATTATTTTATATTTCATCAACGTCTTATTAGTACTATTTTATATAAATTTAAATATAATACCTAAGCTGCATGGAATCGGAAGCGGGTACGCGGAAGCGGAATCGTTTGGAAACGTAGAAGCGAGATTTTTTATAAAAATAGGAAGCGGGTACGTGTTGGAAGCGTCTATGATATTTTACACACATATATATATATATATATATATAATTAATATGGACAAATACTTATCACAAATATTTATAAGATCTTGAGACATAATATTTATAAGAAAAAAAAACAAATTTATTAGTTTGTAATCCTAAGCATTGGAATAGAAAACCTTATAGTCATAATTATAATGATCTCCTAAGTCTATAACTCTTAGTTAACACAACTATATAAGCTATCAAAACTAAAGGATAGAACAACACAATTACACAAATTAAATTGTCGTGTTACTAAACCACTACTAAAAAACAGGTTTACGAATAAGACAAACAACACAACAAACAAAACCAAAGACAGTGAACCAAAGACAGTGATTCAGCATTGAGCCATTGACGATGCTTCCGATCAACACCATCACGCTTCCAGATCTGAATCGTACGCTTCCTCTGTGCTTCCAACCACCTTGTTTTTGGAGTCGCGATTCCGAGACGATTCAGAGCGATTCCGGCAGCTTCCGGAGCGAGAAACGCTCTACCGCTCACGCTTCCGTGCATCGTAGTATAATACTAGTATTATTTTATATTTCATCAACGTCTACAGACAAAAAATAGTTCTTTATTATTATATAATGACACTAGTTTTACTTTTTATCTTTAGTTAGAAAAACGATGAGAAAGGTGGCAGAAAAAAATTAATATTCCAAAGATAAAAAAGCTTCGTAAAAGGAAGTCTATGGTCAGAGTCTCATTGACACATCCGTCTCACTTGTTTAACGTAAACTTCAGCCTATTTCACATTACTTTTTAAAACTTTTAATTCATACATTTTAATTTTAAAACTTATAAAATTGGAAAACTTAAAATCAGAAGAGTATTATTAAAATTTTGCAATTTCGTGAACAATTGTAAAAAGTATAATACAGACAGCAACGATACATTTATTTAAATATTGTGTGTAAGATTGAACGACAAAAAAAAAAAATTGGACGACAAGATCAGACGTCAGAGATCGTCGACTGGTAACAACTCTTATCTTTTCCAACTTTTTTGGTCAAAGTCAAACCATTTCGTCAATTTTACAGTAATTACTCAATAATTATTTGGAAAAACTATGTATTCTGATTTTCTTCCTGGGCTCCACATAAAAGCCCTTCACAGAAAATTTAAAAGATATAGGCCCAGTTATGTTACAGGCACAGGCCTAATTAAGCCCATGATAGAAGAGTCGAACGTCCCACGTAGACGTAGGGAAAACGGCCAAAATCCACCCAAACTATTTTCGAAATGCGGTTTTACACCCAAACTATTGTGCCATGCCAAAATCAACCTCAACTAACTTTTAATTCAAAATCAACACCTGAACAGTAATTCCGTCGCCGTTTTCTACATAAGCTCTGACGGAGTTATTTTTCCGTTTAACGGTGCTGAGTCAGCCGCCACGTCGGATCCGTCATGCGAGAAGTGATTCAATACGGCGTCGTTTTTGGTTTTCTGTTGGATTCACTATTTTATCAAAACGGCGTCGTTTTAATGTTGGGGAGAAAATCAAATCTGAAATTAAAACTAGGGCTCGTGTTCTTCTGTTCTTAGTCGACGAAGGTAACATGAGAGTAACAGAGATGGGTGATAGAGTTAGAGGTTTCCCAAGGATATGTAACTGTGGTGAAGCTATAAGAATGGGCACGTCTAGGACTGCAAAAAACCCAAGAAGATTATTTCATTCTTGTCCAAATGGATCTAAAGAGGTATATGAATTTTCAGATTTGTGTGAATTCTGTGTTTCAGATGTTGATTTAAGTTTGATGTTACAGAGTCGATGGTATCACACGTTTAAATGGACTGATGAGTGTATGGTAGAAGAGATTGAGGAATTGAAAAACAAAATGGATAATGTTCAAGAAGATGCAATCACTTTACAAAAGAATTTCAATGTTTGTGAGTCAGAGATTGAAACTTTGCAATTGGAGACTCGTGTCTGTGAAGCTGTTGTCGAGAAGGAAGTACGAGATTGCAAAATGGAGATTTGTAGCTTGAAGAATATGATCGTTTGTGTTTTGGTGTTAGTTTTGATTTATATGTATTTATTTTAAGTTCTCTACTATGTTTCTCTGTTATGAGACTAATGTTGTTTGTCATCTTTGAGAGTAATTGTGTTTGTATGAGACCAAACAGATAATTTCGAACCAACAATGACCCGAATTAGCTTGTATAAATGGCCCAAATTTTAACGTTAAAACACAACTAATTACCTCATCATCTTTTCTCAATAACCAGAAATTGTAGCTCTCACGTTGTGTTTGATGTCTCCCACGATTTCATCAATTACAAAACACAATTTAACTCTCTGTTGTTTCTCTGTTGGTTCTGGAAAGCGGAGAAGAACACGGGGAAGAGGGGGAAAGAACACGGGCCCTATTTTAGTTTCAGATTTGATTTTGGCCCAACATTAAAACGACGCCGTTTTTATAAACTAGTGAATCCAACAGAAAACCAAAAACGATGCCGTATTGAATCACTTCTCGCATGACGGATCCGACGTGGCGGCTGACTCAGCACCGTTAAACGGAAAAATAACTCCGTCAGAGCTTATGTAGAAAACGGCGACGGAGTTACTGTTCAGGTGTTGATTTTGAATTAAAAGTTAGTTGAGGTTGATTTTGGCATGACACAATAGTTTGGGTGTAAAACCGCATTTCAAAAATAGTTTGGGTGGATTTTGGCCGTTTTCCCCGTAGACGTAGGCCTGTAGTACCACGTCAGATATATGGACCCCAGGTGAGATTGACGTGCGCGTGTCCCTTACGCGTTAATGTTATGCGTGGTATTGTTAATTCGAATAAAAGATTCCCAAGCTTTATTCTTTAGTAGGCCCTGATGAGTCACATTCGTGAAATTGAGATTTTTGAACTAACTCGGTGGCTCTGATTCGATAGTTTCAAGCTTTGTAACTCGAAGGATGTCTTATTTTATTTACTTTTATTTGATTATTATTGAAGAATATTTGATACTATTTGTCAAGAATTTTGTAGATTTTTTTGAAAATAGAATTTGAGAATTTTTCAACGTTCGCAAAATTAACTTTGAATAGCAAATTATTTTTTTTTTATAAAATTATAACATACTTAGTGTAGATATTTAAATCAGATCGAATAAGAGTATTCTACTAAATCGATGATATGTGCAAATATCACGTAACATACAACAATTCAATTCCTTTTACTTTATTGTCTATCGAACTATTGATTTCATACATAAAATACTGAGTTTTTTCATGTGATATAATGTTATAAAAAACATGGTATAAAGTTATAACCGACGTATGTCCATTACATATCTCTTCTAAATCCACGATGAGTTTTTTTTTAATATATAATTAAAATCCACGATGAGTTATAATTATTGAGGAAATATACATGGAGAGTAGTCATCGCACTTTGCTTGAACGTGCAAGCTACTGCTAAACGCGTTTAGAGGAAAAACCGGGACACCGAAAAGACCGTTCATATATACTTCATACATATACAATAGTCTAATTTCATATTCCAATTTGATTAAAAATAAATAAAAGATGTTCTTCAATGCATTACATTTTTTAGATCCGAAACCAACTTTTCATCATACTTAAATGTTTGATTTTTAATTTCCTAGCATTGAAGCAATAATCTTGTAGTGATCGTTTAGTCGATTGAAAAATTGTCTTACATGCATTATGATTTAAATTTTATTAAATTCCTCTTTTTTTGTTAAGTACTTAAATCCATTAAAATATCATTAACAAGATTCACATATTAGAACGTGCATGGGTATATCCTCATAGTATTGATAATGGCGGGTCCCATTATATTTTATATGTTTTCACAATGGAAGCATAATCTCAAGAATATGCCCTCCAATACAATTCGTTGTACATGAATTCTTACGTGTGACGGAATTCTACGTAATTAAACCTCACGTTAACTCAATACTATAATTTAAGCTAATATAAAAATTCCCAACAATCGATTTATTAATAACTTTAAAACAAGAAAAGTAGCTAGTAAAATTAACATCTTAGCCACACAACTAAAAAAACATAAAAAGACACATGAGATAATATTATCAATCTCCCACAAAGTACCCTTAGTAGGGCACATCAGCAGATTTGTTGTTTCGCAAGAAACGAGAAAAAAAACCCTAATTTAGAAATCATTTGAAGGGAGTGGTTCATGTCCATTAGTACTGATAAAGATAGTGTCATAAACAATAGCTGCAATGGCTGCACCGATAAAAGGACCAACCCAATAGACCCAATGATTCGTCCAAGTCCAGCTAACCACGGCCGGACCAAACGAAACCGCCGGGTTCATTGACGCACCATCAAACGCACCACCGACCAGAATGTTAGCTCCAACGATTAACCCGATCGCTAAAGGAGCAATGATTCCAATATCACCTTTCTTGGGATCCACGGCAGTAGCGTAAACCGTGTAAACTAACCCAAATGTCATCACAATCTCGAAAACGACTGCATTCCACGGCGTGACTCCATAGGAGAGTGAAAACGCTGCCGTTTCCATCCCGCCAGTGCTTACCTTGAGCAACAAGCAAGCTACAACTGCTCCTAGTAACTGAGCGATCCAATACAGAATAGCTCTTAACAACGTAATATTCCCACCGATAAAAGCTCCGAATGTAACCGCCGGGTTGACATGGCCGCCTGAAACGTTAGCCCCGACTGAAACCGCCACGAACAACGCAAACGCGTGAGACAAAGATGCGGCCACGAGACCCGAAGGTGTGGCTGGACCATCTCCAGTTAGTTTTCCGTAAGCCATTCCTGAGCCTTGACCCGCGAAAACGAATATAACCATCGAGAAAAACTCCGCGAAAGCCGCTCTTATCGCATCGGGACGACTAGCTTCTCCTGGCGTTCCAATCGCGATTCGGTTGATAGCCATTGTTACAAAAAAAGTTGGTTTCTTGCTTCTTCTTCTTTTTTCTTCACTAAGTTTATATAGTTAAATCGGGAGTGCCACGTGTGTGTTGGAGAATAGTTCAAGAAACTGAGATTAGTGTTTTACGGTAGGCCCCAGGTTTTAAGAGATCGAACGGTGATTATTAAATCATGATTGGTTAATAACTTAATTACGAATTTATTAAAGCTTAATCCGTTTTTCTCGCTTTCTATAAATAAGATTATGGCTCGCAATTGAAGAACACGCGCTTTTACTGTTTTCTCTTCCTCCTCGTCACTTTTCTTTCTCCATACTTTCCGCAAGATTGTTCTGTTCTTGAAAGTACGATTCCAAGGTACGACTTTTTTATCTCTCTGTTCTTGATCTCAAATTTTGTTGCGTATTGATGTTTGATCCTCTAGATTTTGCTTCTAACGAAAGAGTTACCGAGAAATGAACGAATTTTATACAAATTGTTAGTACTTCAATCTTGAATATGATTGATGCAATATCTTGATGGGGTTTTTTTGGTTTTTTATCGTACTAGTAGAATCTGATTTAGATGTTAAATCTTTGAGTGAGTGATGGATCGTGTGATCAGCATCACTAGTTAAAGATTCACTATCTTGATTTAGACGTGAAGTCATGAAATTGAAATAACAAGATTCTAACATTTGGTTGGTTTTGCTCTGTTATTAGATGAGTGAAGACGGAGAAGTGAAACAGAATCAATCTCAGAAGCTTCAGCGACCTACTCCACGCTTAAACGAGAGGATTCTTTCATCTTTGTCTAGGAGATCGGTTGCTGCACATCCATGGCATGATCTTGAAATCGGTACAAATCACTGTTAAAAGATTTTGTGTGTTTGAGTCTTATAGTTGCTGATTAGAGTCTTTTTTTAAGTAAAATTATTATTTGGCTGCAGGACCTGGAGCTCCTGTGATTTTCAATGTGGTAAGTCTTATGCTTGATGATGTGATTTTGTTACTGAGAAGATCGCAAAACAGAATCTGAAAACATTTGATGATGTTTTAATGAAAAAATCAGGTTATTGAGATCTCAAAAGGAAGCAAAGTCAAATATGAACTTGACAAGAAAACAGGACTCATCAAGGTAAAAACGATCAAATCTTGGAAAACAGAATGGTCTGATTGTGGGGAAACCAATCTCAACGTTTTTGATTTGTGTCTTGCAGGTTGATCGGATTCTGTATTCATCGGTTGTCTATCCTCATAACTACGGTTTTATCCCCCGCACATTATGTGAAGACAACGACCCTATAGATGTCTTAGTTATCATGCAGGTTTGAGTCTAGTCCAAACATTCACGCGAATAAAAATCAATTTGATATGGCTTAAAAAAATTCTTAATGAAGTTGAATCTGTACAGGAGCCTGTGCTTCCAGGTTGTTTTCTGCGCGCCAGAGCTATTGGTTTAATGCCTATGATTGACCAGGTAACATCCAAAGCTTTGATGTTCCTTTTGTTTCATGTTTGTGTAAGCATTGTAGCTAATTCTGAGTTTTTGTCTGCTAATAAAGGGTGAGAAAGATGACAAGATCATTGCAGTTTGTGTTGATGATCCTGAGTACAAGCATATCACCAACATCAGTGAGCTTCCACCTCATCGTCTCTCTGAAATCCGCCGATTCTTTGAAGACTGTATCCTTAATTTATTATTTAATCTTCAATCTTTATTTCTTCATTAAGAAACAAAGCTTTGTTCTATTGTTACCTTTAACCAAAATGTAACAGACAAGAAGAATGAGAACAAGGAAGTTGCAGTGAATGATTTTCTACAACCTGGTCCTGCTATTGAAGCCATTCAGTACTCAATGTATGTAAAGTTTCTTATTTTATACTTCAAGATTCACTTTTTTTTTTTTTTAATGTTGTAGCAAATCTTGATTTTGAAATCATTCACAGGGACCTTTACGCTGAGTACATTCTTCACACCCTGAGGAGATAGATACAAGAAAGACATTCTTCAAGAACATTCCTGCCAATTTTTGCTCTGCAATCTCAGATTTTGTTGCAGTGAATATGCAAAGAAAAAAAACAAGAACTTGTCTGATACTTGGATTTTGAAATAAGCACGTGTCTCATATTTTGGCTTTAACGCTTCTTTGTTGTTTTTGTTGTTGTTGTTTTCTTATGGGGATCTTTTTTGTCTGAACATTAAGAGTTTTCTCACTTGTATTGTAATTTCAAAGCTTCGATTTGGTTCCAATGAAACCAGGCTTTTTTTTTTTTTTTTCAAATAATAAGTGTCACTGTCACTTTAGAAGAAGAGTCGCTATTCCTACTTGTTTTCCTCTGAAAATCCAAATCCCAATTAGATTTGCAGAATCAGAATGAGAAATTTGTCAGGTGGTGGAGAACTTTTTTCTTCTTCTTTTGTCAGATTGTTGGATCTGCTACTCACCCAAACTGGGCCTAGCCCAACAAACTATAGCGCGTGTATGTCAATTCTCCTTTCATTGTATAAGAAATACAGTTTTTTTTGGAAAAATGATTGTCAGCTACACGAACTATACGCCAACATATCACTACACATGCAGATTATTTTAATGTCTCGCTAACTACANTACACATGCAGATTATTTTAATGTCTCGCTAACTACACGAACTATTGGTATTAC
>OVAQ01000785.1:0-25034 GCA_900406345.1 Erysimum cheiri
TTGAATAGTACCCTGTCGGAAGCTCCAGAGAAATTACACCCAAGTCCTTCTTCCATAGTCCTCTCTCCCTCTCTCTCTCTCTCCTCGAATTTGTGAAGTCTCGACATAATCTTCTTCTTACTTCCATGACCATGGATCTGAAATTTTTGTTCTCTCTCTCTCTCTCTACTCTTTCCCTTTCTCTCTCTCTCTCTCCTCTTTCCCTTTCTCTCAATACAACGATCGCAATCGGAGATGGAGATCATCGGAGCAGACGATTCAGAGATGTTCGGAGCTCTCGTGATGGCGCAGTGGTGATGAGATCGGGTTCCATGGGATGTCGATGATCAGATCCTCGACGGATCTGTTCCGATCTTCTTCAGACTTTACACACAATCTTTGGGTTGCCGTGATCTTAGTTTTGTCTCCTCCGCCATGACGTAAAGTTTCGTTTTTTTCTCCTCAACTGACCGGAGACGAGAAACGGCGAAAGTTTGGAGCTTTCTTTTGTGTTTCGAATTGTTGATTCAGCTTGAGGAATTGTTGTAATTTGAATCAATTTGGGTTCGTATTACGGATTTTTAGTCTATGATTAGTGCTTCGTTTTGATGCACATAATGTGTTTGTTGAAATGTCTAACTCAAATTAAGACACAACACAAAGTATCAAGGATCATGGCTAAAGTCTAAAGATTGTGTGTTTTATGAAACTTGTTATATCTTAAAATCCAATCTCAAAAATCGGATTGAACAAAATATAAAAGAGAGGTAGACAAATCGTAGATGTTATAAATTCACTATCACTCACTTTATATAAATCACATGTTTTTTTTTTTATAACATGTACTGTTAAATCCTATGTTTGGGTTGCCAATGGTAGAATTAGATTATACTAATTGGGGTAGGGTTTAGTGAATACAAATGATAAAAACTTTTAAATATTTGGTTTGGGTTGATTATGGTAGAATTAGTGTACTTAATTAGGGGTATAGTTTAGTGAATACAAATGATATAGATTTTTAAATATTTGGTTTGTTCTTGAACATAATAGCATGACATCTTATCAAAACACTTGTAATGTTTGTAAAAAACAGACGAAATTTAGCAAGGCTAAATGGTCTTTTCTCCATTTCTGGCCCACCATGAAAAGAGATATTCTCTCATGTTTTATGACACAAGGTCATTTTCTTAATTTTCTTGTTTTTTTTAGTCATTCTCCTAAATCACCCTTTATCATATTACAAAATGGTTATTATCCATTGTCTACGACGGACAAATGTATAAGATTAATATAACTGCATTTTGAACTCTTCAGCTTTCGGTCAAGAAAACTTGAAGATCATGTGACAAAACGCTCAATTACAAAACACTCAATGTTTAGTTAGGATTTGGAACTTGATTAATGATTTTGGGTTTTAATGGTATACAGATTTTTCATTAATAAAAACTTGCATTGAATGATCAGACGTGAACTAATAAATGATTTTCCCAATTTACCCTGCATGTTTTAAAATTATATTTGAAAATCATTTTTTTTTTTTTAACAATCGAAAAGTTCAGGACGTATGGAAAAAAAAAAATTCGAGAAGTTCAGAACCAGATTTGGTTATAGACGCAAATCACAAATTCTCAACGAGAAGATGTTTGGCTGTATTCGCTCTTCAGATGTAAATTGTTGCTGTATTTTTATTTTTTTTTTGTTAATGCGAAATGTTGTTTTTCTCAGTTTAGTTCACATAAACAAAAAGAAAAAGCTAATTCTACAAAAGGTCTACCTACACACACATATAATTTGCATATGGAAGAACATTAAATATAATTTACTTTAATGTAGAATAGATAATGCAGATTTTGTTTTTAATTGACTCCGGAAGAAGAAAACAAAGTGATGCTCGTCGTGACATGGGGGCTTCCACTGCCACATCCCACATGCGTCGGATCTGCCATGAGAATATCATCAACATCATTAGTGATTTCATCATAAAGATCATCATGATGATGTGCATGTGCAATGATCGCATATTCTCAGCCTATCTGTCACCAGGTAAGTATAGCTACAAAGTTGTTTGTCCGATCCATAGCAGAAACAAGACAATTTTTGTTTAACACATAACAGTTTGTGTCGGTGATATTTTTGTACTAACAGAGAGGTTGAAACATACGATATATTTGTCCGAGCGATCAAGCCAAATTTGATATCAGTACATTTTTTTGACATATGGAAGCTAGAACGAGCCTATTAGTAATTTGAAACCAAATAAAAACCAACTAGTCAGTATATAATCATCAACACATTGCAATCTATGAATCCAAAAACTTCAAGAAACGTTTTTATATGTAGCAAGATTTCGATTCTTATACCCTGGGAAGCGAAACAAGGCTTCCGAAATTCGCTCTTTATGCTCTTTTATGTACTCGTAGATTGCATGCAATAATATATTATCTTATACTGAGAAAGATAAAAAGAAGAGATCATTCTTAATTTACCTTCAAAATATCAATAATTAAATGATAACTCCAAGACCTCAACATTACTTAACCTCTTGATAATTAGATTCGTTGGATAGCTATATATAATAACCAAGCGAAGAATCAAGCCTAGCTTCGACAAGGGATTCAAGATTCGGATACTCTCGTGGAACCAAATCAGAAATTCTAAGTAGGCAAGATTTGGAGTATCAAAAGTCATGTCCAAGAATCAATAAGATCAGTACACTTAATAGTAACTAGTCTCTTAAGAAGCGAAGAGGAGACAGTGCGACATCATTCTCGATTTTGCCAGTTTTGACCACGAATAGTTATAAGTAATTCCTCAAGCACAGGCCGTTGATCCCATCCATATTTTTTGCCAAGAGATTAGATGATTGTGAATACTGCAGAATATATATTTTTTCTGGTTATCTAGGATCAAACAAAAAATGTGTATGCTTTTGTCAACAATATCTTTTCGTTATGGTAACAAAAATTCTATTAATAACCATAGTTTGTTTTAAAAGGCTAAGGATTGTAAAAAAGTAAATTTGGAAATTGCAGAAAAGCAGCAATGTGGTTTCATATCGAAGTCCAACTAAAAAACCAAAAGAAACAACGTAAGCAAGTCTTCATCCTCCTTCACTAATGTCGAGTCCACCACCTGTACAAGAAAGCGTGCACCCTGAAAATGACGTTGCAACTCGACATCTCGTTGTATTGCATCAGTGTCTCCTCGACAAGTTCTAACCATTTAGGAATTTCGAACAGTGTAGTTCCATACTCTTCATGAGCTAATATCTCAATCTCCTTCAAACTTGGACAATAGTCCAAGAAATGCTTTATCATGTGCACCTCTCTGATTGTTCCTCTAAATCCTTGGATCTGTATCTTCTTCAAAGGGCAATACATGAACGAACGACCTTTCTTCTTCTTCCTAGAAATGCAGCAACAAACATCCCCACATTTCTCTGTGACAGTGTGTAAGAGTCCCTGAAAAAGCATAAAGGAGACAATAAGTGATTTCAAAGTCAAAAGTAGGGAAACTAATTAAGAGGAGTGGTTTGGTGTTTTATACCCCAAGGTATAGACTTTCTAAATTTGGACAGTTCCTAAGAAGAAGTGGCATTGCTTGCCATCCTTGCTGCATGATAGTCCTCACATTTAAAAGGGTAAGGTTTTTGAAAACCGGCATCACTTCACAGCAAAGAGAAAGCACCTGATTCAAGAGATATTGTTATGTTCCACGAATTGAGGCAAATATGTTCAGCTATCCTTCTTAGTTCTTATAAAAAGCAGCTGAAATAAGTGTTACACAAGAGAACAAAATAGAAAAACAGACCTCGAAAGTAACAGGGGATATGTGAAATGTCTCAGCATTTCGTATTCCATGAATAAGCTTCCACACATTATCTCTTGCTGGATGGAATCGATCTTGAGTAAGTAAAATGTTGATCCCAACCTCAACTAAGTTTTTTAAGTTTACTATTGGATAATCCTCCGCAACAGAATCATAG
The DNA here is from genome assembly GCA_900406345.1 of Erysimum cheiri. NCBI lineage: Eukaryota > Viridiplantae > Streptophyta > Magnoliopsida > Brassicales > Brassicaceae > Erysimum > Erysimum cheiri. The sequence continues at coordinate 3,965 of OVAQ01000785.1, forward strand.
TAGTCTAAGAAGACAAGATTCGGTGTATTGAGTGACAATGTGCGTAAACAGCCGTCTTCGGAGGTAATCTTAAGGTTCTTGAGGCTTGAACTGGACAAGATCACATTCCTATCTCTCCACACCATATTAACCAACATTAATCCCTCAAGGACAGGACAAGCAGGAAGAAGTGTCTGAAACTGACCCCTACCAAATCCAACTGAGTCAAGAACAAGATTCTTAAGCATCGGTAAAAACATGTCATCGTCCCAAAAATAAAGATCAACTCCATATCCTGCTTTCAGCTCAACCAATGTCTTACTAACAGATATCTGGTGAGGCAGCGAATATTCTTCTCCAAGTTCCATGGATAGATCAAGGTGAGAAACACCGCGTTGCAACACATTACATATCCAACGATCCACACGATCAAGATCAACACCAGTTTTAACATTCAGGGAGAATCACCCTGCAGTGCCAAAACCTTATCCACAAAATCCATGAAACTCTGAAGAATTCCATCCTTTTCCCGTTTACCCTCTTCGGGATGCAGAAAGACAGAGTCATCGAAATCAAGATCAGGGACAAAAGCAAATAGGTTAAGCCACCTTTTTGCGAGAACCGATGTTGAAGCAGCCTCCTTTATTGGAAGAAATGACAAGATACGGGAAATAACCTCGTCCGGTAACTTGCTGAAGAGATCCATCTGTCTACACAAATCTCCTAAAGAATTGAAAAATCAGTGTACGTAATTACCAAACAGTACTATTGTAGGATCTACAAACAAAGAAAAGGAACAGAGCAATTGATCCAAACAAGACACCACTCAAGAGTCAAGGCAAATTGACATAGACGTACATGTATGGGTCACAGAGGTTTTAAGTCCCTAACTCATAGCATAAATCACAGATATATACGCAATTGATAAATCAAAGATGATTGATTTGGGGATCCCTAAATCACGGGATAATGGAATCAGAAGATTTTACATGATTTGGCGTCCTTACCACGGTATGAAGAACAAGTTCAAATCTTGCAGATAGATTTAAGGGACAAGCAAACGCAAATTTTGCAGAAGAAACACCCAAAATTAGGGTAAAACTGATGGGAGTGAGAAAAGGTATATATAAAGTAAATTGTTCCCGGTTGTTCAATCAAATATATACAGTATATAGATAGGGTTTGGGAAAAAGGAAATTGGGTGGGTTCTATGGCGGGAATGTGCAACATCATAATAATGCTATGAAACGGTTTCCATATATCACAGCAAAACGTATCGCTTTTTTTTCTCCGCTAATAAGCAATTTTATTTGTATCCAGAAATTATAAACCGTTACAACTTTTGGATAAACCGGTCCAAATGAAACCGAAGCAGGCCAGAAAATTAGAAGCAAAACCAAACCGAACCACGTTTATTTTCTGCTTTGGCTTTTTGGCACGTGAAGCGCCGGACCGAACTCGTTTCCGTTCTGAGAATCTGAGTCGAGAATTTGAGATGCATTTTGCAGGTCTTCGTATCTTCGACTGAACCAGTGAATCAGCACTCCGGCTCTTTCTCTCCACAAAACCCCTAATTCTTTCTTGACTTTGGGTGTTGAACTTCGCGTCTGTACTTAGGTATGTGCGGATATTAACTCACATCTTCTGCTTCTACTGATTCTTTTGTGTCAAAGTTTCAAAATTTATTTGCTTTGGGTGGTTTCCCTATGTGCGTTCTTATCTGGGTTTCCTTTTTTCTGTCTGTTTCCATATTACTGGTGGAGAGGTGTTCAAATTCATGTTTGAATCTATTTCTATACGATTGTAACTGTTTGTTAATTGTTGATTTTGTGAATTTATAAGTCAGACACGATGGATCGGTTCGGCAGTCTACCAGACGAGCTTCTTTGTCATATTTTGTCTTTCCTTATCACAAAGGAGGCTGCTTTGACATCGGTTCTTTCAAAGAGGTTGTGGACATTTGTCCCTAATCTTGACATTGATGACTCTGCCTTTCTACATCCTGAAGAGGGTAAGCGTGAACGGGACGGCATTCTTCAGAGCTTCATGGATTTTGTGGATAGAGTATTGAATTTTCAAGGCGATTATCCCATCAAGAAATTCTCCCTCAAGTGTAAAACTGGTATTGACACAGATCGTGTGGATCGTTGGATTACTAATGTCCTGCAGCGTGGTGTGTCGGACATTGATCTTTTCATGGATATCGATGATCTCGATCTCGATTCCGATTCCGATTCTGATGATGAATATTATCGTCTGCCTCAAAAGTTGTTTGTCAGTAGCACTTTAGTCAAGATGAAGTTGAGAAGTAAATTTGGTGTTTTGCAGTGGCCTGGAGGCACTTTCTTACCGATGCTTAAAACTCTCATTATCACTGCAGAGTGGATTGGTTGTGGTTCGCTTGAGATGCTTCTTCCTTGTTTCCCCGTGCTTGAGGAATTACGCATTGCTATTACTGAGTGGATAGATTGTGATGAAACCGTGTCAAGTCCAAGCCTCAGGAAGCTAACTATCTATAGCAAAGCTTGTGCAGGCTTGCTAAATTCAAAGAGCATTTCTTTTGATACTCCAAATCTGCTTTACCTTGAGTATTCTGATTTTGTTGCGGAGGACTATCCAAAAGTTAACCTCACAAATTTAGTTGAGGCTCAATTCAACCTTATGGTAGTTGAAGATCAACTCATGCAAATAAGAGCCCCAAATAATGAGAATGATGAGGATGATGTTTTTCTCCATCTTGGAAATGTGTCCAAACTTTTTGGTGGCATAAGAAATGTTCCGAAACTTTACTTATCTGAAGATACGCTTGAGGTCAGTGGCTATTTTGTTTACTATTGTAGTATAATTCTTGCTAGTCTCAAGGAAAACCAATTAATCAGACAGCCATATCTAACCTTCTGAACCATGAGAAATTCATTGTTAGTCCAAGTGAAAATTTCTTATGCTGAGTCGCTGCACAGATTGTAACGCACAGCTGCAATATTCTGAAACAAATGTTACACATGGATAGTGTTGAGTTGAGTTGAGCTTTGTCTTGTTACAGGTGCTTTCTCTATGCTGTGAATCGATGCCGGTGTTCAATAACCTCAAATATTTATGTATTACCAGTGATGAGGATCGAGGATGGCAAGCAATGCCGGTTCTCTTAAGGAATTGTCCACATTTAGAAACTCTAGTCCTTGAGGTATGAACACAACTCATATACCTAACATTAACCAATATAGAATTCATTCTTTTAAGTCCCTTACTGTCTCCTTTCTGGTTTCAGGGTCTCTTACACTATGTGACGGATAAATGTGGGGATGCTTGTGACTGCATATCTCGGGAGGACATAGGTAGCTCACTCTGTCCAGTGAAGAAGGTGCAGATAAAAGGGTTTAAAGGAACGATGAGAGAGTCGAGAATGATAAGGCATTTCATGGAGTCTTTCCCCTGTTTGAAGGAGATGGAGGTATATGCCGACGAGCTTGATAATACAACAATCTTCGAAACCCCTGGAATGATGAAAGTTGTCGCGCAGATGCTCTTCAAAGAGTTCGCTAGTTCTGATGTCAAGTTCTCGATGTACACTCCCATAGATAAGAAGTGGATTTAACACAATGATGAGTCTTTTAAAGCCCGCTCTTCCTCACCCGTTGAAGATTTAGGAGAGTGGCTTTTCCGAATATAAAATGATTCCCATTATTACGTTTTGCAATGTAACCGGTCCAAACCAAACCAACGCAGGTCAGGAAATTAGAAACAAAACCAACCTTAACCAAGTCTCTCTTCTGCTTTGCAATTTCCTACTGTAAGCTTCGTTCTTATCTGATACTGTATCAGTGATACATTTGTTGTCTTCATATTCTTCGGTCTTCGCTTCATACAAACCAGCGATTCAGCTCTCCGACCGTTTCTCTTCTAGAAAGTACCTAAAACCTTCCCTCAATTTGAGTCCTTGACTTGACGTTTTCTGATCTGCAATTTTTCAAAAATGTTACATTGTCAAGATGCTTAGCTTCGTGAAGCAAACCTTAACAGCTAGCATTGTCAAAATCGGAGGATGGTTATATTTTGTTTAGGATGTGGTTTATTTGGTTTGAAAATCGGTCCACATCTAACCATTACAGCCAATGAATTTAAAACCAAACCAATCGTGACACCATACAATTTATCATCAAGGGTACTCACAATACCTGTGTCATTGTTGTTTTTATGTTTTTGAGTTTATGCAAAATTAGGATTACGTATGCTGTTAGACAAAAAAAAAAAAAAAAAAAAAAAAAANACGTATGCTTAAGCGTATTGGCATACTCTTTTGACGAAACCCTGAAACTGCCAAGTAAAAAGTCTTACCTTTCAATTTTTTTTAAGAACCAGCACATTCACCAAATAAACTACTCTGTTTTGGGTCAGCTATCAAAACATGATGCATAAGACTCCTTTTAGTTTCTAGAAATAAATCATAAGAACATCAAACATGGCTTTAGCAAAACTACCAGCAAGTTCTCATGCTCGTAGACTTCATTGTGCAGTCCATTTCCTACGCATGAAACCCCACACCAGGAAGTAAACATCACAACTTGATATCTCATTGTAGAGCTGCAATATCTTCTCAACAAATTCAAACACTCCAGGGTTTTCAAAGTTTGTAGGACCATTCTCTTCAGCAAATATCCCCATCTCCTCTAAACATTTAAAGGACTTCAACAAGTGGCCGATCATATTTATCTCTCTCATCGTTCCTCTAAACCCTTGAATCTCTAACTTCTTCACTGGACAAGATATGAGCGAACGACCTTTGTCTTCCCGAGAAACACAGTCACAAACATCCCCGCATTTATCTGTCACATAGTGTAAGAGACCCTGAAAGCATAAAGGAGACGAGAAGGTTAATGCGATTCTGACCAACATCTTTAACAAATGTTTTTGTCAACTAGTTTCATGGTTCTATATAATTGACCTCAATGATTAGAAACTCTAGCTGTGGGCAGTTTCTCAGAAGAGCTGGCAAAGCTTGCCAACCGCGACCCTCGTCACTCTTAATACCTAAGATTTTGAGGTTTTTGAACACCGGCAGCGATTCACAGCATAGAGAAAGCACCTGAAAACAAAAAAAATCCAACTAGACACTTTTCAAATAATGTTTCACAATTAGTCCAGCGAGAACAAAATAGAAAACTGACCTCGAGGGTATCAGAAGTTAAGTAAAGTTTCTGAATATTTTGTATGCCTTTCATGAGCTTCACCACATTGCCAAATTGGAGAACAACATGACCCTCTTCATCCTCTAACAAATCATTATTTGGCGCTCTTATTCGCTTGATCTGATCTTCATCTTTTACCATAAGGTTGATATGAGCCTCAAATAACTTTTCCATATTAACTACTGGATAATCCTCCGCGACTAAATCAGAGTAGTTTAAGTAAAGCAGACTTGGAGTATCAAAAGAAATGCTCGTTGGATTTTCAAAGTCTTCACAACCTGTGCCAAGGAGACTTAGCTTCCTGAGGCTTGCACTTGAGACGGTTTCACTTGATTCCGACCACTCCATATTAGCCATTCGTAATTCCTCAAGCACAGGGAAAGAAGGAAGAAACGTCTCCATCTCACCATAAAAAATCAAGTCCGAGTCAATATAAAGACTTTTAAGCATTGGTAAGGAAGTGCCTCCCCATCTACCCCACCAATCAACACAGTGTTCACTTCTTAATTTCAGCTTAACCAGTGTCCTACTGACGAACAACTCTTGAGGAAGCATATAATAACCATCCTCTTCGGGATCCTCGAAGGAAAAATCAGTGAAAAGATTAAGATCCAAAACACCACGGTGCAGCACATTACATATCCAACGATTCACACAATCTGGATGAACACCAGATATACACTTGAGGGCGAATATCTCAATGGGAGAATCAGCCTGCAATGCCAATACTCTGTCCACAAAATCCACGAAGCTCTGTCGAATTTCAAGCCTTTCTGCTTTACCCTCTTCCGGATGAAGAAATTCAGAGTCATCAATGTCGAGATTAGGGACAAGTGTCCAGAGATTGAGCCAGCTCTTGGAGAGAACACAAGTCAAAGCAGCGTGCTTGGTGGGAAGGAAGGACAAGATATGACAACGAATCTCGTCTGGTAGATTGCTCACACGATCCATCTAGTGTACACGAGATTAAAGATAAAACTAAGCAAGTGGAGGGGAATAGGTAAAACATGAAATTTAACAACTTTTCCCCAAAAGAGGAGAGATGGGAGAGGAGAAATGGGAACGCAAGTGTAAATAAGAATCCACCCAAATGAAAATTTGAACCAAGAAACACCCAAGACAGAATAGAATCAGTTGAAACAGAGGAGATGAGTAAACTTGAGCATTTACCTCGTTACAAACGCTTATAATCCACGATCCAAATTTTGGAGATTTCAGTGAATGCGTCCAGTGTGAAGAAAGAGCTTAATTGCTAGCTAAAAATCAAAGCGAAAGGTAGTGGGGAATGTCAGTTCGACAAGACATGCAAAAATTCTTTCTAGCTTCTATGGGTCCGAATGGTGACTGCGTTTTGCGGTGCGGGAGAAGTGCGGTGCGGTTCAAATAGTAACGAAAATACATAGATACATATGTATATGCAGATATTTTGACACTGTTACAGCACTGTTGCGGTGCGGTTTTGAGTGCGGTCTATGTCACCATTCATGGCATGTGACTTTATGAAACCGCAAAAATCAAAGCGAAAGGTAGTGGGGGAATGTCAGTTCGACAAGACATGCAAAAAAACTGCAAAAGGTATGGGAGAAGCCAAGCCACAGCATCCAGCTAATTTTAAGAGATGTCCAACCAAATTGAGGGTTTTTAATTAAGCAAACCGGGACTGCTTGAATTTGGGCTGCGAAAGTATGGTTGAACAAGTCAAGCCCAAGTAGAAGCCCAGTTGCAAACCGGTAATTACCTGGCTGGGAAAAGCAAATCTCGCAGCAGTAACGCCTCAATAAAGGCGTCCAGTGAGAAAAGAGAGACACAAACGAGAAATCCAATGAATGTGTCTGTCTAGTGAGATGAGAGAGCCTGTGTACTGAATCGCTCGTTGTGAAAATGCATCGGAGAAAAGCTGAAATTTGGTTTTGGTTTTAATTTTTTCGCCTGAATTTGTTGGTTTAAACCGAAGATGCGCCCGAACACTCTTAAGACAAATGTTCATCGTACATCATACATGTTAAACGACCAGTGGATGTCTAGGAATGAGCTTCAACATAAACCTTTCAGTTTTAGCACATTTACTGATATAAGGTATCGAATCAAAGTTATAAACTTTTACGGCTTAAGTTGGCTTCTGTTGTAGTTGATCAACTCTTGTTAACCGTTGTTGTCTTGTGTAAAACGTTAACAAGAAAAAGAACAACTCAAAGCAAATAACTAATAAAAAATCGTATCAACGCAATCCATCTAATAGAAAAACAAAACATAGTCATGCTCAAAAGGACCTACCAGGTGGAATAAACTCGAACTGGATCTTGCACTTGGACGATCTTGGAAGTTTTAACAGATTGGTTCTGAGTTGAAACTGCTCCTCGTCGTCTGTTTCATTAGAACAAATTTTGACAAGCTCAAGACATGGCAATTTCTCTAAGATATGTTTCATGTGCTCCAACTCTCTTTTAGTTCCGCTGTACTCAGTTATCTCTAGGGTCTCCACAAGACATGACTCTAGGAAAGAATACTCTGACAAGCACTCACAAATAGATTCATCATCTTCAGACTCCGCCTCATCATCATCATCATCATCATCATAATAGTTCACCTCCTCAGACTCATCGTCATCTCCCAAATCATAGTGCAAGGGACCCTGAAACAAGAAGGAGAATTAGAGATTAGAGATTTTAGATGTGGTATACCTGAAATGTTATGGGGTCCATACCTCAATGACGAGAGTCTTTAGATTTGGAGACTTCTTTAGCAGATATGGTAGAGTTCCCCAACAGAAGTTATGCTTAGTTGCAATAGATAAATGATGTAGGTTTTCAAATACTGGGATTGCTTCACGGGAGAAATCAAACGCCTGAAACAAAATACTTAAAATCAAAACCTCACGAAACAATTCCATATCTAACAAGATTTTGATTCTTATACCCTGTCCCGGGAAGTGAAACAAGTGGTTTCCTAATTATCATCATGGCACTTTTATATGTTTTTCCAAGTTGAAATAACAAAGAAGAAAACAATAGAGCACACTTACCTCCATAGTGTCAGTACACGATAAGTTCAAGATCTCAACATTTCTTAACCCCTTAATCAGATTGGTTATATCGCTTATAATATCACCATGACGTGCATATTGTCCGATCCAGGCGTGATCTAGAGGCGACTTAAGACCGACTGTAGCTTCAACAAGGGAGTCGAGATTAACCATTGGATAGGATTGTGGAGGAAAATCAAAGTAGTGCAATTTAGTAAGACTCGGAGTATCAAAGGTAATGCTCTCCAAATCATAATAAATATTACCAGCAAAGTAATATCTGTGGTTCATAATAAGTGTCTGAAGGGTCGGACTGGACACTGTGCGAGACCATTCCCAATGCTCCCACTCCACATTAAGAATCCTTAACTCTACAAGCACAGGGCAAGCAGAAAGAAGCTTCTGGAACGCACAGCCACAATGATCAGAGAATTGAACTGAATCAATAATGAGAGTCTTAAGCGCCGGAAGAAGAGCCTTCTCAGGGAGAAAATCAATTTTCAAAATAGACCCTAGTTCAAGCTCAACAAGAGTCTTGCAAGTGAAGACCTCAAAAGGGAGTGAATATCCTTTGTCTGCGCTAACCCATATATCAAGTTTAAGCTTTAAGACACCAAGCTTCAGCACATTAGAGAGAAAACGGTTGAGATCAGCATAACGATTTGGATCATCACGCCCGCGACATTTTATAGAGACGTTCCTTATGCGGGAACTGGCCGGCAGAGCCAGCAGTCCATCTAAACAATCCGTCAAACTCCCTTGATTCTTAACTGTGTTATCAAACTCAAGATTTGGTATGATGGCATAGAGATTTTGCCACCTCTTCGAGAGAACAGATGAGAAAGCAGCCTCCTTTGCCGAAAGGAACGATACGATGTGGCAAATAATCTCATCTGGTAGACTGCTTATTCTGTCCATCCCTTTGTATCGAGCACTACAATCTAAAAACAGAGAAACGTCACAATATGATTCTCCAGAAATTAAAAATAGTTGGAAAGTGGAGATATATACCGAAGATAGAGGAGATATACTAAGCAAAACCCAACTAAGAAGCCACTCTAATCAAAGTGATTAGAAATATTCAGAACTATCTTTACCACAAACCTAAAAGCAGAAGAAAATTCCTGAGTATGAGAGAACTTACATACAAACGCAGCCGAGACCACCTATATTAGGGTAACGTGGGGAAAAAACCTGAAAAATAAAATTGTTCGGTTTACTATATAATTGGTTTGGTTGGACGACGAGTTTTTTTTTCCTCTTCTAAAAAAATAATAATACCCAACAAAACACACATTTAACCAAATCAAATCATCGGATAAACTTCAACAACTTCAACAATTTAAGGCACTGGATGGGAACTCGATACCAGCAGAGTACCTCTAATGTTTGTTTGAGGAAGAGAGCAAATCATTTGACCAATGCTACAGTCTAGTGTGAATGTTGGTTCTAGTTCATCCGATTTTTTTTACTGGTTTAGTTCAGTAAAGGACAGCTTGAGTTTGCGAGACCTGTGTGTTCTTCAGGAACCCATGAATATCCAACGTCTTCACTGGACAAGATATGAGTGAAACAACTTCGTCCAATAACATATGTATTAAGTATTAACCATGTCGGAAATGGGTTTTTTTATTACACAAGTAACCCATGGTTTGTAAGAGAGAGAGAGTTGAGTGTGTGACTATGAGCCTAGCAGCTTCTTCCACCTGGCGTAACCAAGGGTGACCATGAAAAGCACAATGCAAAGCGCAGTAACACTCCACACAAAGTAACCAAAGACGCCATGTGTGGTATACAATGGACATGGTATGTTCATTCCAAACAAGCTGGCCAACAATGTCTCTGCGGCTATTGAAAACGAGGCTATGGTCAGTGTCAGCTGCAGCTGGATCAGTTCGTTACGTTGATTATCCAATTGTATATTCACGTAGTCTTCTGTGTCGTCAATGTACTCCCTCACCGTCAGAATCTTGTTCCGCATTCCCTCCAGTTGCATGAAGTATGCCTCCAGCAACATCTCCAAATCCTCCACGTCATCTTCCTCGGTATTGCTGGTCACCATACTCGCGCTTCTGTTTGATGTGAGCCGGTGAAGATTTGATGTATTATGTGGTGGGGGGACAATGCTGTTTGATGCTGTCCCCGCAAGTATCGCCTCGGTTTGCTGGTTCTGGATCCATTTCCTTGTTAAGTATAAGTCTGCCATGTCTTCGTTGTCATCTAACAAATGTTCGAGTTCATCTCTCACCTGAATAACATACAACAGCTTTATGTTTCCATCCATCACACAGCATCAGTATCATGGGAAAAAGCAACTCAGTGAGCCTCTACCTTTTGTACACGGGCTAGCAAGCGGGTGAGATTACTTTTCAAACTTCGTACATATTCAAGATTCTCAGTGCTGACATTCTTGGTGAGTTCATCAAGGACAGGCCAAGCTTCTGTCTCAAGGGCAGCCACACTGCTATCAACAACTGAGCAGACGACCTCAAGAGCAATCTCCAGGACCTGAAATTCAAAAGGAAGCTCACTCTGCAAACCCTCTGCAGCTTCTGGATCAAGAGGAGATTGTAAATTTGCAGAAGCTTGCAGTGCATTTTCAGTCCCATTCCTCTGAGGAAACTGTTGCTTTAGTCGTTCAATGAGTGGAAGAACTTCAGGACGAAGAGGATCCAACAGCAACACTTCTTCTGCAGTAACTATTGCCTTTATGACTTCTAAATTGACAACAATAGCTTTCTCCCTAGCTGCAGAGACAAAAGCGGTTTGATTACAGTCTTTTCCTCAAGTAAGTCACCAACAAAAACAAGCTTAACAATGTCCAAGCTAATTTTCAGCAAGCAACTGCAAGAGAAACAAACAACAACACATACAATATGATCGGATAAGCTAAAAATTATTCCTAATTCCTGCAGACTCCAAGAAGAATTTGCAAATCGAAATTTGTACCGAGAATGTTAGAAGAGTGAGAGAAGACAGGGCCAAGAATCCTCAAATCCCTAGCGGGAACAGAAGAACGTTTGATGATTGTACTCTTGTCGCACTCCACAACCTCCATCGCACCAGTCCGATCAAACCTCATCCACAGCCTAGCTCCTCCGGTTTTCTTCTTCGCCTTCCCCGTTGCTCCCACAACCGGTCCGCCAGCATTAATCGGCGGAGGAGGCGGTGGAGATGAAGGCGTCGATGTCTGAGCGCCGTCATCCTTCACCGAAGCACCTTTCTTCCGGTGACGGATGCTCGAAAGGCGCCGAAACGACAAGGGGCCCTTCCCCATCGACTCCAGCCACGAAAACGAAAATTGTTCCAATCAGCTTCTTCTTCGCAGTTCAGAGATCTCGTGGTGGCTGTATAAGAAATCGCCAATATCTTCCGCTTCTTCGTCACTTTCTCCAATTCCGATGGATCCTTCCTCTGCCATAAACGGCAGTGAGGGATAGGGTTCGAATTGTAACCACTTTTTTTACGGCGAGATTGCAAAAGTCAGATATCGAATGCATTGAAACGGTATCGTTTGGTTTCTGAATCGGTTTGGTTTTGGTTTTAATATCCTGGCCTGAATCGGTGGACCATTGATCAGATTATACAAATGTTAATCACATTATACATGTTCAACGAACGGTGAAAGTCTGGACTTGAGCTTTCTGAGAAAGTTATCTTTTGCAAAATTAAACTTATTAAGTTTACCTATATCATGCTTAAACCATAGTAAATGACCACAAACATTCACATAAAAAAAAAGAATGGAAGGAAACAAAACGTCAGAGTAATTCAGTTAAACATAAGAGAAGAAGAAACTAAGGTTTTGGGATTGGATTGGTTTGGTTTGGTTTGGTTTGAAAGGGTTAATAATAAGTCTTTGGAGGCAAGCAAAAAGAAGCTTTTCAAACGCACAACCACGGAGATCTTTGAACCGAATATAGTTAAGAACGAGGGTCTCAAGCGCTGCTAGACAAGCATTCTAAGGGAGAACATCAACAACAAAACCACCAAAATCATCCCCCAGTTCCAGCTTAACGACTGTTTTGCAAGTGAAACCTCAAATGGTAGTGTATCCCAGCTGCGTCTATGTCTAGTTTAAGATCCAAGATACCACGCTTCAGCACATCACATTGAAAACATCATAATGAGTTGCATCAACACTTCTTCGACATTTTAGAGAAGAATTCCTTACACGAGAACTGGCCAGCAGAGCCAATACTTTTTTTTTTGGGTACTTAATTCATATCGCTGTTTCAAAACTAGAAGGAAAGGAATTACATTTTGGTTTCAGAATTGGTTATAGTACCGGTTATCGAACCAAATAGATTAAACCTGACTAAACTCAAAACCAAAATTATGGATCGGATTATATTACATGACGAGGATATTCTTCAAGCAGAGGACGCAGAAGGAATCATGCCGGCTTTTCTAGCATAAGCGAAGATTCCGCCGGCGTCAATGACCGGACCAGCGTCACCGAGCGGTTTCAGTTTGTATTCTTTCGTCGTCGTATGATTGATCAGCAAACTACTGCCGTCTTCCTTGTGTTCGATGGTCACCACATCCCCTGTTTTGCATTCCTCGCAGATCCTAACCTCCGATTCCAACGGGAAGATCTCACCTGTAGCTACACAGTTCCGGAAAAATATCCTAGCGTACGATTCCGCCACCACGGCTTTAGCTCCCGCCGCTCCGAGGCAAACCGGAGCATGTTCGCGGGAAGATCCGCAACCAAAATTATCTCCGCCTATGATGACGGAGTACTTTGATTTCATCTCTCCTGGCTCCACGAAACGATCGTTGTAGAATTTTGGTAAGCCGTTGAGAGCGAAAGAGCCGAGCTTCTCGCGATCTTCTGGAACCGAAGGGATGAGAGTGCCGTACTCTGCGGGGATGATCTGATCGGTGTCGATGTTGTCTTTCAAGACAAAGCAGAGCCCGTGGAAAGTCTCTCTGGCTTTTGACTCGGAAGATGCGGCGGCGCGTGTGGATGCGGAATTGAGTCCAAGGAAAGGAGATGGCGAGAGAGATGAGGAATTTTTGTTTGAGGAACCTAAGGATTTGAACAATGTAGGGTTTACAAATTGCAGAGAAGTCACCATAGTTTTGCTACTTGTTATGCTATCTCGCAAGTGAATCCGAAAACGAAACAGAGTAATTTATATTACGAATATAAATTAATATTTACGAAAATGCCATTCTAAGTCCTGAACGTGCTTGTTGAGACACGAAGGTAGGTCGTTATGTAGTAAAACATGCGCTTTTTCATTGTTGTCTTTTTATTAATTTGGTTAACACACGAACTCAGCGTACAAGAAGTATATAAATTATGAATTGACATTCATGGATTTACATGAAAAAAATGATAAGTAAGCATGCAATAAAATTAATAAAAAAAAAATAAGCAGAAAATTTTCGGAATTGTTATTCTATATATACCAAACTTCAAAGGACTGACCAATGGCCGCATAATATATTGTTATCGGGGTCAAAATATTTTAAATTACCAAAATTAGATTAGTTATTTTTTAAAAAAGAAAAAATGAATAAAAATAAAGTATTAGATGAAGTTAAGGTTGAGATGGGGGAACATGTTGGCGATTAATTCATTCCCTTTCTGCTTAAGAAGATTCCAAATTTGAAGACCATTGTCATCGAGGTATGAATATTTATTTTGGACAAACCCTAAATTTCTTTCCAAAAGCCTAAATCTTCAATCTAAATCCTCCTCTTGCACACATGGTGGACTGTACACATATCTTGAACAAGAAAGTAACTACTATGTTGAACAAACGGCCGACTACCGTGAACTAGATCATGACAACTGCAGAGAAAATAATAACTATGGTTGCCCCTGTTTGTCGGAATATACGTTTTTGTTGACATGTCGTATACAAAATTTAGATCTCACCTTATGGGATGGTGGAAATATTGGTGAGCTGCAACATATGAAACAATTTTTAGAGAAGCTTACATGTTTGGAGGTGCTCAAACTGCGTTTGTTGAGAGGAACAACTGAGAAGCAAAAACTAAGAACAGACATGAAGATTAGAATGTTTCCAAAAGCATCGAGGTGTATATCGTTTTCGGTTTTATTTGAAAACTACAATCTTTGGTCTCCTAAGCCTTGAATGGCACTTGGACTTTGGAGTAGATTATGGCTTTTGATTCTCAAAATCCATTTTTTTTTTACCCATTCATGATTTTACAAAAAGTTGATTCCCTAAATTATAGGGAATCCAGATTTTGAGGATTCTTGTGATTTGTTCTTAGAATCCAAAAACCACTTTTTTTGAGGTTTTTCAACAAAATAATCGTAAACTTTTTTTTTTGCTTTTTTTAATTCTTTCTTTTTATTGAAATATCTTTTTTTTTTGTCAACATTTGGGTCACAACTGGCCGACCCATTAGCCTAATTCCTACAAATTGTAGGGTCGGGGACTCGATCCCTGGTGTGATGGTGTCTGTCTTATGTGGACTTGCCACTAGACCAAGATCACTTCACATATTGAAATATCTTATTTTTAGCAAATATATTAAAATAAATATATTGAAAACGTTTTTAAAAAAAAAAAAAATTATATAAAAACCAAAAACTAAAAAACTTGTCATTCAAGATTTTGCAAAACCCAAAATCTACAGCAAAATCAAAAACTACAAAAATCAAAAACCAAAAGCCAAAAGTCAAAAACCAAAATCCAAAAACCAACAAAAATCAACCAAACATTCATGGCCCTAGTTACTTGAATGTGTTGTAACATGAATTTTTTGAACCTTGGTCACTTTGATCTCTAGATAATTACTCTCTGTTATCTTTTATAAGGTGGATTTAATTTTTTTGGTAAATATTTCAAAGGGCTTGAACTAATTGGCTGTATGATATCCAAAATCAAGAAAGAAGATTGTATAATTAATTAACTCACCCAAATATCAAACATCGTTGATACATGCATTATATACCCACACGTCCATATATATCTATGAGTAGCATGATTTATTAAGGACGATGAATAATAATTAATGATCATGCGGATAGGGCATCAACGATGCTTTGCATGACATTAACTTGCATGCTAAGGCACTTGATGTAATGAGCAGTCTCCACCATCAGCCTTAACGTCTCCATATCTCCACCGCCTGGCACGACTGTTCTCAGCCTATCCGCCTCCGTCGTCTCTTTCCTTCTCAAACACCGCCGCCACATTCTTCCTCTTATGACGTCAGCACCTGATGATCTATTCTTCGGTTTTGTGTATCCAACGATCTTGCTGACTTGGGCTCGACGATTGAGCCTCCACAAAATGGCTCTGCTCCATGTCCGGCTAGTCCCTCCAGAGGCTCGGGCCATAGAGACGTAAGCAGCAGTCTTGATCTTCCTCACTCGCTCGCTTCTTTTGTTCGGGCCTATGAAGGATTTTTGTCTTCTAATAAGCTTTGATAGAGAATGAAGGAACTGGAGGGCAAAAAGGTCTTTTCTTGGGGAGTTTGTGTTTAGGCTTTGTGTTGTAGAGGCCATAGTTCTCTTTGTTGTGGTACAGAATCACAAATGAAAGCTAATCTTAATGTGTATATATATAACGGAGAGAAGAAAGAGATTGGAGATTTACTCATTTACAAGTACATAAAGGCAATTCGCTTTTTGGAGATTATATTGTGTGTACGTGTAATTGCATAAATCTGTATTACTTCTAAACCTTTTGTTAGCATCTCTAGCGTACTATTCAATATATTTAATAATTCTGAACTAATAGAAGATCTATATATGGATTTATCTATACATATAAGACATACTAATAACACATGAAGCTATGATTGAATACATAAGCTTCTTAAAAAAATGAGAATCCACAAAACGCAATTGCATATGGTGATTTATGTTTAAATCAAATGATAATTATTGCATTAGTTATCTTTATCATAGCCCCTTTTTTTTTTGGGTCTAAGAACCATTTTCATATATCGCTTAAATTTGGGATTCTAACCTGTTCCATTGAACAAATATACATATGTATAGAGGAATGAAACTAAACTGTTAATTAAAAGAATCAAATTAAAACTGTAGTTGGACAAGTAGGCCAACAATTGGGCCAACCACCACATGGCCATCAACCTTTGCGCATCCACTTTCTCTAATCTCTTATTTATTGCTAATCAATATCTTTCATTCTTTTGTATGTAGTTACACGGTTAGTCGGCTCTCTCTCTCAAACAGTCAAACTAAACATTTTTAAATACAATTTTTTTTTTATTTAAAGGTATTTCTATGTTTTCTTTATTATTTAAAATCTATATTTGTTTTAAGAAAAAATGCGGCTGTTTATTTAGTGGCGGCTGAGTAAGCTTGAAGTTGCAACTATGAACAGACGGCATGAACAATTGAAAACGACACTCCTCCCTCCAGTCCATAAGCGCTGACGTGGCTCATGTTCGTTATTTCCGTTGATAACCTTATTTTTTGGTTTTTTTTTTCTTCTCATTTTATTAAACTTATTTTTATCAGGTACAATAATTGCATATTCTCACAGTACTTAAAAACCGTTTATAGCGTGTTCAAGATGCATGATTTAAATTTGAAACCAAGTTTCTTTTGGGGAATATATTTCAGAATATATCTTATGGCCTAGAATAGATCTTGAATTCTTTTTTGTTTGCTTACGGAAATAATTTGTTAACCAAGGATATACCTAATTAAATCCATTATTAAAAAGGAAAAAAAAAAACAAGAATTCAGAATTTTTTTAGAAGAGATTCATAATTTTTTTCTTTTTTTTTTGTTCAAATCATAATTTTCTTACTTTTCATAAAAAAAAATATAAATGGTCAAACAAAATGTCCAGCGGTACATGTGACGATGCCCGAATTTCTCCAACGAAAATCCGATGTTAGATGACAACCATTAATAGGAAAAAAAAAAAAAAAAAAACCATTAATAGAAAAATCCAAAAGCCTAAGAAAAAGCAATAGACTAGTTTGTGTTTTTGGCCCAACTTAACATTCCTTAAATATGGGCCGTAATTGTTTGTGTGAGTTTTTTTTGACATAATTGTTTGTGTTGATTAATGCATATGCTTATTAAACATTTGTTTGAATTAATCGGATATGAATTCAGGTGGTGACACACAGTACTAACACAAACTATTAAACTCAACTCATGGTCCTGTGTATTAAACATTATATTGGAAAAAGCAAACTATATATGTAAAAACATACTCCATTTTTTTTTTTTTTTCATGTTATTGATTTAAAAGCTGTTTACAAGTTCCTCATTATACAAAGGTAAAAAACATACTCCATTTGGTATGTTTATTCTCTTTTATATGCCCCCAATTTATGCACCTAGATTCAAATAGAATACATAAATTGGAAATAACGGCTTATAAAGGATCCATTAACACATGTTGTCCGACCGAAAATGATTATATGTTCAAAGCATATCGAGAATAGTAAGAACGAACAATTTACACAAAAGATGTAAGAATTCTGATAGAATGGATCGAATGGCAATGGATATCACAAACTTTTTATATACAATACCAATTGTTCACACTTTATTCATGACAAGAGAAATTACAACTATAGGTGAGTATACAATCAAACACAAAACGCGTAATACACAACTATATCAATTACATTTGTTTTTTTTTTTTAACCACATGATTGATTAGTTTATAATCAATTTCAAGAAGTATTTGAATATGATCAGAGTAAAAGTTCTTTGAAACGTAACATAAATTATAAAAGCCCAGAGTCGAAAACGACACCTGTTGACGGCAACCACGAATTCCCGTCAATTAAACCAGAAACGGTAAACCCTTGAGCTTCAGTCAACGTCAACGCCGGGTGATACCCGGGCCAATTAACCCGACCCGAAACCGATGATCCAGGACCCGAGTTCCCAAATTCTCCGTAATACAGAGTCTTCAAAGCGAAGTTACTCGACCATGGAGACCAACCAGAAGGGTGAATTGAACCGTCCAGAAACGATTGCATCACAACGGTCCTAGAATACTGCTTCCACGGCCGACCCAAATAAGTACCGGTCGAACCGGTGATTCTGCAATTATGGATAGAAATTCCGGTGTTCTGATTCGGATCGGACCGACCTTGGGCCGTGACGTAGTTCTGGTCCGATGAGCCTTTTCGAGATACGAGGTTGCAGCTTTGGAAAACGACGGCGGAGTTTCCGAAGATGAAATCGACGGTGCCGGAAATGTCGGTTTCTCGATAGAATTGTCGTTTGGAGAGAGTGTAGAGTGTGTCTTGATAACCATCGATTGAGCATCGGTATACCACGGACCTGTCTGATCCAACCCGTAATGCTACTGCTTGTTCAGAGTTTGGTCCAGCACTGTTTACGAATGTTATGTCCCGAGCTATGAATCCATCTCCCATGGCGGCTTCCATTATTTAAACAAAAAAAAGAAACAATTAATTAAAGTTTTTTTTTTTTTTTTTTATAAACGACAATTAATTAAGACTAATTTTTCTAGATACCATCATTTTGGTTTTGTTTCCAAAAATACCATAAATATGAAATTATTGTTCAATGATAGAGAATTTTAAATTTTTAGTTTGGGTTGATTATTTTATATTTAAGGTATAATATTAAAGGGGTAAGGTTTAATGTTTGAAATTTAGAGTCTATAGTTTAAAAATTAAAAATTTAATTTTAGTTTTGTGGTATTTTTGTCCTAAAAACAAAAATAATGGTATTTTAGAGAATTGCCCATTAATTAAAGTTGGGAATCGTTAAATATTAAAAGAAAACGTTGTGAGGTTGACGAAAACGAAACCTTAAAATACAAAAAATATCATAAATATAAAAATACATGTAAAAAGTGTTACTATTTAACATGTAGTTTAGAGAAGAGAGTGTTTTAACACAATAAAATTGCAAAGTAGTAAATATTCTAATGAGAACACTAACCTAAAATATACGACATATGAAAGACTATAATAATGACGTAAATCTTTTAAACATTAATTGTTCTTGATTTTCTTTTTTGGACAATCATTAGGGTATTGGTAAAGGGAGAACACTTAAGTGTGTTCTTAAAGATTTTTAAATAATAAAAATGTTGATAAGTTACAACTGTTTTACCACTATTCACCTTATTTTCTATTTTTTAATCGTAAGAACACACAATGTGTTTCACAGTTTATTCATGGCGTTAGTTCTTGATTTAGACAGTTCAATTTTATAAATAAAATAGACAAATAGCCTATACCAAGTAATCCAAATGTATAATTTACAGTTAAATTTGAAAATCTCACCGACAGTTGCGGATTGGTAAGTATTCCAGCCATCTCTGTTACTTCTGCTACCGACAATGACTGTTTTGCCCTTCCCGTCACCAACCAACATAACGTTCTTCTGTTTGCTCGGAATATTGAGATTCTCTTTATAGGTTCCGGCTGCTAGATGGATTACGCTTCTGCCACTTCCCTTCGCCAAAGACGCCAACGCTTCGGCTACGCTCTTGTGCGTTCCGCTTCCGTCGGCTGCCACCACCGCGTGAGGTCGCAGCTCTTCTACCGAAGCTTCTAAAAGCTTCCGGTCCGACGAAGAAACCCACGTCGGAAAATCATGATCCGACAACAGTTTCCGGCCACCAATTACACTAGACGAAGAAGAATCTTTCCGCTTGTCGGACACGAACATGTCTAGTGAATTGGTCAGTGAACCGGTGAGATTCCTTGCGAAGGAATCCATCGCGATTCCGTCTTTGTTGAAGCTAGATTTCTCACTCAGGCTTTGCTTACAAGTTTCTTGATTAGTCAAAGCCGCGCTTAGCCACGTATGGACATCATCGTTCACGTGATCTTTACGCTTGATGACAACGATGCGAGACAACATGTCGAGCGTGTCGTCAAGCAGCTCAAGACAGTCGTTGACAGGATCGAGCATCAGGGTTTGAGAGGTTCGGTGCGAGAGTGTGAGATTAAAGGCGAGTGAACGAGCTAAGAGAGCGTGGTCCAAGCTGAGTTGGACCGAGTTGAGAAACCCTTTGTTTGAAGAAGTTGAGGGTTTGGTTCTTGATGATGAATCGGAGTTTGGGTGTCTTGAGAATTTTGTGAATTTAGAGTTTGATGAATGGGCGCCAAACACTACTGAAGTATGAACAGACAAGAGGTTCAAGACTAGGAACAACAATAGTTTGATCCGGAAGTTATGATTTGGGAATGAGAATGATGTAGTTGCCATTGTGATTTATGTGCAACTTTGATGACTCGTGTGTAGTAGGGAAAAAGTGTTGTGCGCCTGCTTATCTATATATAGTTTCATAAAACTACAACTAGCTAGGTTAAAAAAAAAACGTAAACTGGTACTAGCTAGGTGTACTAAGAACCTTTTGAAGAGGAGGTGGACCAAATTCATAAATTCGAGTATCGAGTTCCGAAGGTTGGGAAGAGATCTTTTAATATATCGTAAATCGTTTTGATATATCGGGCTAGAAGAAATTACGAGCGGAAAAACTCTTCGGTAAGAATTAAGGTAACTATGTATGTCTTTAGATCAGTATTATTACATTTCCAAGAAAATTCATATGATAATTAAATTAGTTTGAAATGATCACTAGATTTTTGACATTTTTCTTAAATTCTTATTTTTAATTGAAAGTTGTTTATACTGCTACTACATAAAGTGCGGCAATAAAAATTTGACTGTAAGACATATCAACCTAGCATTAACTTTTAAGCTTTGAGTTTCAAACTTTTAGTTAACGCATCAGTCAATATAAAATTAATCTTTTTTCATGCATGTATAAAGAAGATTACATATTCAAACTTATACATCCATACGTCTTTAATTGGTTATAATTCTATCAGGATGTTACTTAACGCAATATAGAATATTGTAACCAGGGCCTCGTGGTCCAGGGGTAAAGGGCTTGCAGCT